>PISX010004805.1:0-115941 GCA_004024625.1 Mellivora capensis | reverse complement strand
TTCATAGATAGATTTTATGAAGTTCAGGAATGTTCCCTCTATCCCTATACTTTGAAGTGTTTTAATCAGGAACGGATGCTGGATTTTGTCAAATGCTTTTTCTGCATCAATTGAGAGGACCATGTGGTTCTTCTCTCTTCTCTTATTGATTTGTTCTATCACATTGATTGACTTGCGAATGTTGAACCACCCTTGTAATGGCTCCAGGTTCTTGACTGGACTTCAGTTGGTTAATACATCTCCACATTCCTGTTGTTACAGTAGGACATATTTTCATGACAGATTATAGGAGTATAAAGTAGCCAGCCTCTGCCCGTTTAGAGAATTCACTCTCGTCAAATTTGTTATTATTCAGTTGGCCAAAGTATGACACATGGTCAAACTCAGCATCAGTGGAATAGGAAAATACGCTGTGTCTCCTCTAGTGAGAGGTTCTGTAAGTCACATGGCAAATGGCAAGGCCCCATGGGGAGAGTAACAGATTGAGAACAGTGATTCAATCAGCCGTAGGCATTTAGTATTGTATCATCCCCAACTTACAGGTGAGAAATTTAAAGAAAATTAGCAACTTGCCCAGGATCAGGGAGTCAGGAACCTTAAACCCCAGGGACCATGCCCTTGACCACTATGCTATTTTGCACAGATAATTCGGGAACACGGCAGCTGTGGGGGTGGCTTGCCAATCTAGTAGGGTGTGAAGGGGAAGAGGACGTCTTTTAGGGAAGATACGACCTGAGGATAACCTTAGCAGTGTATTTGGTCAGACTAAGAGTTTCTATTTGGTTTGGCACCAAAGAGGTCATTGGTATTGTGGTACAGGTAGTTTAACTGGAGAAGTGAGAACAGAAGGCAGATGACTGTAGGCTAAGGAGAGCACAGGAAGTGAAGGGAGAGAAACAGCTTCTGGAAGCTTGACTGAGATGAGTAGGGGAATTAATGCTAACCTGAAAGTTAGTAGAGATGCACCGCTGGATTTGGCCTCTAAGATATCCACCACCCCCTTGCCCAGTGGTACAAGATGTGTTGTTGGGGGTAAGGAAGAAAGAAGATTTGGAGGTGACTCTAAGAAGAGGAAGTGGAGATAATTTCCATGATTGTGTGTGCCACTGCACACTAAAGTGTGCTCTAGCCTAGCATCTGTCCTATAGCTTACAGAACCGAACCAATGCATTCATTTAGCTGGTATTCTGGGGGAGGGGGGGTAACATATTTATTGCAAGCAGCTGTGAAAAGACTTTCCCCAAATACCCATCGGTTTAAATGAAATGTTAGTACACCTTACATCTCCCTTTAATACACAAAACTGTCTGTTGAAACCTCAGTCTCTGGAATTGGTCACTGAGAAATTATAACCTTTAGAGGTAGTTGACAGGAGTATGCCTGTGAAGTTTTGTATGCTAGAGTTTTCTTTTTTTTTTTAACCTCTTTTCTCTCTTAGCCTTTAAAACAATGCAGGTGAGTATCATTGCCATCATAATAAACCAATGAAAACATTCATTTGCCCTTTAGTATCTGAGGTGAATAATTCAGCTGTTAGATTAGGACTCCCTCCCAATATCATGGCTTTAATTGGTTTCCTTGGCATTTAGGGTTCAGAAGAATTGAAGATAAGGAAGCCACTCGAAAGCTGTTGAAACATTCAAACTCAGATGGAGGATGATATGGTTAGCTAAGGACCCATATGACAGTGAAAAGACTTTCAACCCACTAATCCTTATTAATGAATAGCAAACAACTCCAAAATTCAAAGGCTTAGAACAGAAAGAGTTCACCTCACTCATGCTATATGTCTCTCACAGATGTGGGCTGTGCTCTTCTTCATATTTATTCCAGGCCACAGCAGTGGAGGGAAAGCAAGATGGTGAATCATGAATTTGCTCTTAAAGCTTCTATTTTCAGTGGCACATGTGACTTCTGCTCACATCTCAGTGACCAAAGTAGATCACACAATCTTACCTAACTCCAAGTGTTGGGAAAGTACAATCCTGAAAGGAAAATGCTAGAAATAGTGAGCAGTGCTAGCGACAAATAAGTGAGAGGACATCGTAGCTGTCATTAATGCTGGCCACTGAATGAGTCTGTGGTCTGTGCTGCAGGTGGCCACATGCTCTCTTTGTCCCTCCACGGTCTTTCTCTACCTTTCTTCTTCCTGCCTAGCCCCAGAGGCGGACTTCTATGCACTGTGTCCACTAGGCTCCCTTACCCTCTGGTTTATGGTTGGGGATTTGGCCAATGTGAGGCTTTGGCTAGAGCTTGAAGAATGCAAGTAGAAAGATGTTGAGACGTTTATTCCCCAATCCCTCCTTGCCAGTCTGTGTTTGTTAGAGGCTGAATTCCTCTCCAGAAGGTCATGGCCCCAGGTCAGGCGACCTTCTTCTACAGGAACAACTGTCTCCTGGGTCTTCAGGCTGTGGATGGAAATGGCTTCTCTCTCTTGATACACGGTGCTTTACCTCCTTAGTTGGTTTCTTTTAATCTGCACATACCATTCTATTCAATAGAATCATCATTCATTTCTCTTCTTCAACCCATTTATAGTGATGTATCATCTGTTTCTTGCCAGGATCTGGACCAACAGGATGACCAGGAAAAACTCAGCAACTCTTGGATCCACATGGTGGGCAGCAAGATGGCTGGGAGAGCTGCTCGGATTCCAAGGAAGGCATTATTTTCCAACGCCCCTGTAGATGTGGACAAGGAGAATGAAGGGACAGGCAGATCTACTTAGAGCCAAGAGCCATAGATGGGAGAGCTCCTCCCTTGGTATCAGAATAGAGACAGGAGCAAGTTATGTTCCCTATTTATCCTAAGGGTTGAGGGCCCTCACAATGTCTCTCCAGAATTTCTATTGTCAGTGAATGCTCTGTATCTTCTATTGTTTCCCTTTAGAATAGGTGTGCTTATTGTGATCATCTTATCCCCATTTCATCATTGTATATTGAATATGTTGGGGAAAACAATTTGTCTTCCTAACTAATTTGTCTCTGCTCAAGAGGACTCATGTCCACATCTGTCAGAGGGAGTACTGTGCGTCATCACCCCGAGACCCTGGATCTTGAGCTTGCTGCTGTGGTCAAATGGACCTGCAGGGACAGTATGAATGTGCTTTACATGTGAGAAGGAGAATGACCGAATGTTTGGTGACATTGGTCGTGTGGTGGTCACCTGTGCTGTTCGTGAAATATTTCTGGCTTTCCTCCTTTTGAGTTTATGTTGGGATTGCACTCTGGAGTTAAACATGGACATATAGCTTGCTTTGGCCAATGAAATGTGATGTGGGCTGTTTCTGGGTAGAAGCTTAGGAAAGCCAGTGCACGATTTGCCTGCTTTCACTTTCCCTTTTCCGCAGTGACCGGCAGTGTCTCAGAGAGAGGCAGCCCCCTGGCGTGCAGTGCAGAGCGAGGAATGACGCAGAGTCCAGAGACGCATCAGGAGTAGGAAATACACAACTGTGATTTACTAGCCTGGGATTTTGTGGGTTTTATCATAGCCTGATCTAGCATCTTCTGGCTCATTTGTAGTGAAGATAGTTCTAGACAGAGTGCAGCATATGCATAGAGACCAGAAGTTTCTTGTCAGAGGGAACAGTTTGGTGTCCAAGGGGAGTAATGTTCTTGACAAAGGAGGGGCATAGTGAAGCACTTTAATGCCTTGCAGAGGAGTGCAGGTTGGAGTGAAGGAGACATGTTTGTTGTCGTAAGAGGCTAATACAACCCAAATTAGGGCAGTGATTATGGAAATAGAAAAGAAGTAAGAAAAGAGGGACCGTGTGGGGGTCAAATTAATGTTACTTGATTTCAGCAGGAGGTGGGTAGTGGGGACAGTGAGGGATCCAAGATGACTGCAATAATTTGGGGGAGGAGCTTGAGAATATTCATTTTGCACTGGGTTGTGTGTTTGCCTTAGGAATTTTCAGCAAATTGCCTGATTAGAACTCAAGGATATGCTTGTTCAGGGCTGGAAGCACACAAGGTGATTGATTATTTGGTTGCTAATGTCAAGGGTGCATGTCTCCTCCTTCTCATTCTTTCCCTCAGTGGGATAGGGATGGATGTGGTGGATCGCTATCAGTTTATTTTTGACTCGTTTTCTCCTCAGAAGTGTTATAAAGGCCGGTGCTTGCCTCCAGAGAAAACAGCATTTGTCAACCCTCAGTTGTGCCATGAATTTTTGAGTATAGAAGAAACAGGAGAGGAGGGTAAATCTTTAAACCAATGAGATTACATGAATTTTCTTCAGAGTGCATTCCAGAGTCATATATACAGTTTAAACATAGTCCTGAGGAAAAAAGACTCTGTAAAAAAATTTTTTTTAAGTGGAATAAGACTAATGACCTGGATAATTCACAAACTGACATCATCCTGCAAAGAGCACATAGTTCAACTCTTAAAGGGTCGGAGCATCTGAGATGTTTTAAACTGTCCTGAAATACTACATTGTGTCGGAGATGCAAGACTATTGGTTCCTTGACCTCAGCTGTCTCTTAGATGCTTTCTTTCTGGTGTTTTATTAACCTGCAAGATGTAGTTGTTCGTTTTTTCTTCTTCTTGGATTCCTTTGGGTTCTACTTCTACTTTTTTGAGTAAGAGGGAGTTTCTTTTCACGCCCCCACCCCAGTGGAACATGCCCTGACTGGGAAACAGTATCACCACTGTGGCCATCACCCAGAGTCCGCGCATCTGTACCAAATCGATTTTGTGGTGGGGTCTTTCAAGTGAGGTTGCAGACAAGAAACACTAGTACCACTTGGGAACATGATAGAAATGCACATTCTCGGGTTTCCACACAGACCTCAGGAATCAGAATTTCTGGGGTTGGAGCTCAAAAATCTGTTTTTAACAAGCCCTCCAAATGACTCTGAAGCATGCCAAAATTTGGGAACCAGTTGTCTAGGGCAGCCTCACAGACATAACATATCCTCAATGGTGTGGAAAGATTTGAGGATGGTCTGTCAATGAGCTACTAATAAGGAGAGAAAGGCCGTTGTGAGGTGGAGCAAAATCACTTATCCTTCTCTCTCTGTGTCTTAGCCTCTTCACCTTTGAGACTAGGCAGTTGGAATGGTCAGCATTTCCGGTTTAGGGACCCACAAAGTAGTGTGAGGGGTTTGTCGACTAATTCTAATATTTCAGAAAACTTCACAGAAACTATGTTTCCCCTCAATATGCTGAAAAGACAGACCAAAATATCTTACTTGCTAGTTCCGAGCCAAAAAGAAGCACATAAACTGTGAGCTTCTTGTGGTCACTCATTTTGATGTTTCCAGGGCCTAATCACAGGGTCCGGCCCTAGGGGAGCCCTTCAAATAACGTTATATAAAAAAGTTATGAACCAAGTTACATAAAAATCAGTATGAAAATACAGATTACTTTATGCTAATCAGAAGCTGCGATCGACTTCCCAAAGGAAGATAATGGCGCCCACGTTTGTGAGCATGCGTCTTGAGGGTTGCAGCGGTAGAGTCCTGCAAACAGAGGCTATTCAAGGCAGGGGCCAGGTGGCCTGCCCCCGACACTTGGCTTGTTAGTGCTTCTATGGACGATAGCCCAGTTCACTTATTCATAAGTCTGTGTGGTTTCAATTATTTATGATGTTCTGCTAAACCTGGATGTGGTTCATTTGGTCCTGGAGGATCCATCTGGGTCACTGACAGGACCCCGCTGTGTCCATGTGTGCCGTGTGCTTTCTGGCAGTGCAAAATTCAGCAGCATGGCAGGGAAATCACATCTCACAGGCTGGCGAAGGGGGCCTGGGGCCACATGGGAGAACACAAGGTGTGCCAGGAACCTCCCAAGTGCTTTGCAAGGGGGTCTCTTTCTCAGAATGATCCATCCGAACCTACGGTTATCTCCTTCAGTCCTGGATGTTTTTTTAAGGGGAACAGATTGAAGTCCTCCCCTGCTGGGCTGGCCTGTCAGAGGGAGAGAGAAGAGAGAGGCCGCCTGCTGCCCCAGAAGGGAAGTGAATCAGCAGGGCACTGGTTTCCTTCAAACACTAATTATTGTCTCTTGGCTTTGGAGATTGTCTAATCCCATGGCTACCCTTTGGAAATCTGAACTCTGGGGCCAGATATGTAAAGGGGCAAGAGACGAGACCGAACCTTTATTAGTTCACAGAACTCCAATTCTTTATTAATCACAGCTTGCTCACAATGACACAGGAAAATAGCACTAATGAAGAGTAAATATGCAGGCAGCAACCTTCAGGAGTTGGGATTTGGGGGAGAAACGACTTCAAAACTGCGATAGGTACTTATGGTGGGTGTCTGGTGGTTCTTGGTTGGCACAAATGCCCTGCCTAGCCCCCTTAGCTGTACCAGCCCTCACAGATGGAGTTAAGTTTCTTTTTATTTTAACAGGCAGGATTGCCTCACACTGGGGAAGAAAGACCAGCTTGAGTGAAAGTCCGCAGTGTTTTTGATCTTGTTCGTATGTGTGTTTTAATGCAACAACCAGCTCACAGTTTCCAAGTGGAAAAATATTCAGTAGCATCATGTACTTGTACTATAGGTAAGAGCTTAAAATGACATCATCAATCATGGCATCCACAAATAAGCCACCTGACACATTAAGTAATTCATTCCATCAAAAGAACTTAAACTAGAGAATTAAGCCCACTTCATGAAGAGCAAATTCGTGGCTGCTTGAACCACTGGGATTTGGATCTGTGTTCAGCAGTTTTAAAAGGTTCAACTTTTTGCTTCTACCCAGACTGATCTCAGATCTGTCTTCTCATCCATCCCTTTCTAAAGCCAAAGCACATTTGTAGCACATAATCCAGTAGAAGCAGAAGTAAATGCTATGATTGGTGTGTGTTTGTTTTTTCTTAGCCTGGTTTTGTAGTTTCTAGGCAGTTAGTAGATTATGAGTGAACAAATGTGGAGGTTTGTGTGGAGTTGTAATTAATACTTGTAACCTAGGCATGGTCTTAGTCAAGTTCAGAGATTACAAAGCCGTCTAGGTCATTAGGCAATGGTGGGTTTCTAGCACCATGGACTGTCTACTGACCTCATTTTTCTGTTGGAGTGAAAAGGGCAAGGAATGGAGTTCAACATGAGGGCTTCAAAAAGAACAGACCTAGCAAATTCATTTGAGTGGAAAGACACAACATCAAAAGCCTGTTACAGGACATGTAAGATTATGAAATAACTTGCATAATGCAATACTTGTATTTTTTAACAAAAATGTAAGTATTTACAAAATAAGATCCAAGGTATTTTTTAAACATCAAGCAAAACATTCTGCAAAGAGACCGCATTGAATTTTTTTTTAATTTTTGATTCTGTTTTTTGTTTTTTATAATGAGTTCTTTTTAAACCATGTCATACATTTCCCATACTGCTATCGCATGATCCATTATAATATAGGCAGGGGGATTTACTAATGGTGGGGCGTGCCATCCCTCCATTGCTTCAGCCAGAAAGTTCGACCTGCAGCTCCTTGTTCCTGCGCACCTCGGCAGCATGCCTCTCCTGAAAAACACCAAAGGGAGAAGCAACGTCACAGAGCCTGGCTGTCTGCTCCACAGAGAACCAGGAAGGCCTGCCTACTCCTTTCCACAGTTCGCATCTCACTGGAAGTCACCCAGTTGTTTGGTGTCTATCTTTAGGAAATTTTCTCATTTCATGATAAATGACCACAGGAGACCCAGGAAGTGTCACGATAGGGAAGACCGTATAAGACTTATGGAGACTAAAAAAACCTTCATGCCATATTTGATCAAAACCATGATCAGAAGGTCCTATGATTAAGAGAATTTTGAATATGCCAACTACTGTCCTAGATCCAGAAAACAGCAATAAAACATCACATTGTTGTTTACCCTGCCATTTTTAATGGTGCTCCCCCCCCTTCCCAAATTTATGAAGGGCTTTATAATTGCCGGTGGATACTTTGAGAGGATTAGTTGCAAGACTTTTTGTACGCTTCCTAAATGCTTACCCTGTTTGTCAGGGCCTTTCAAAGCTTGTCCGAATAACCTTTCCAGCCTTACCCTCCATTCTTCTCCTTTCCACATGTACCTGATGCTTTTGTATAATGGAGTTGTCTTTTCATGAATTTTTAATGCTTGAGATTCCTATTCTTCCGTCTCTATTTGGTCAGGATCATAAACCTACTCTTTAAAGCCTGTGGCAGTCATGTTTTCCTCCATGAAGGTTTTCAGGAGACCACAAAATAAAATTGATCTTACCTTCCTTTTGAACACCTGCATAAATGTTTGCTTATATGTGGCAGCCATTTTGTTTTAACTTCTACTATGGGCATTTCTGTTCTTGTCTCATCTTCTGTGTTAAGTAGTTGCTTATATATAAGCTCATTGAGGGCCAGGACTGTATTTTCTCACTTTTGTTACCTTGCTAGACATAGCAGAGTGTTCTGCATTCATTCACCAATTGGTGGATGTTTACGTGAGGGACTGAGGTGCTAAGTTTGGTTTGGGAACTGAGCTTACTGTGGAGGGAACTGAGAGGAAAGGTGGATCAGGTATTTTTTAGTACATGGTTCTGTACTGAATGACTATAAACCCCTTGTCTTGCATATCATAGGTACTAAATAATTGCTTGTTGAACTGAAATTTTAAAATGCTAATGGTTACTAGTATTACTTCTTTTCCTACTTAGAATATTATTTATATTCCTATTTTTTTCCCTGCAGTTCCAGAAATTTCTTGTGGCTCTATGGATTCCCTTAGTTCAGGGGCAAAGACCTGGACCGGCTATAAAGTAAATCTTGCCATTAAACTCCATTAATCTCAACGAGTCTCTGCTTACAATGTTCTTTATAATACTGAGCATTTATTAGGACTTAATATGGAATCAGTTCTGCATAAACAGATTTTTATCTGTTAAGTTCCCTTTCTTCCTCACAACAATCCCATGGTAGAGGCATTATTCTGGTTCCCACTTAACAGATGAAGAAACTGAGGCACGGAAAGCCTACCGCATTTGCCCAGGATCAAGAACTAATAAGCGGCAGAGCTAGGACTCCACCTCAGGGAGCCTGCCTCTACAGCCCACTCTGTTAACCACTGCTGTACAACCTCACTGTTATCAGAAGGAAAAAAAAAATTTAATAGTTGTGAGGAAAAATGTGTCTTTTCAAATGTAGGTGTTGGGACAAAAAGGCATATAACATCTGACACTTCCTTCAAAGAAAGAATTGGAGTAAACAGGAAGTTGACTCTAGAGAGTTGAAACACAATTTTATTTAATTGTTTTAAATGAGCTTTTTGTGTTTGTTGAGGAGCCATGAGGAGAAGGGGAAAAAGGCATTTTTAGGGAAGTCACCTCTGTCCCATCCAGAAAGGTCACAGAGGAAGGAGCAGGGATAAAACTGGCTCTTCCTTCTTTTTGTCCTGCCATTACGAGGAAAAATATGCAGCAAAACCTTTCTCAGGCAGAAAAAAGCTAATTAGAGCTGAGCTCTGACAAAAATTGAGAAAAAGTCCAGACCATCAGTATACTGGAGCAAAATAGCAGACACCCAAGCCTAAGGATTGATACTAATTCAAATTTCTAACAGGGAGCATTATAATTAATATTACTGGGCTACCCTGCAGCACACTTCTTATGAAACTCAAAATTAGTTGTAAGGAAATGGGTTTGCTATAGGAAAGAACAACTAGATCTGTGAGCTGGAGATAAACATTAAAAAAGGAAAATTAAATAAATTCTGAGTTTCTAGGAAAAATATTGTTTATTTTCAGGTATTTTAGTAAATATATTATTTGAAAACTTTGTATTCAAATCACCAAAGAGATACCCATGAAATTGTACTTTGACTATCAGAATGTGGGAGAATCAAAGGAGAGACATGCAGGAGTTTTTCAACAGTCTTTTTTTTTTTTTTTTTTTAAACCAGGGAACTCTAATTGTCAAAGGTTACTGACATAGTTGTGATGCTCTGAGATAGCTCCTCAAAAGTCAAGGCTATTCTTTGATAAGATGCATCTCATTATTGAGCTTCTACTATTTAGCTGGTGCTGTCAGACACTTGGCAAGACAGACTGAAGCAGATCTACATTTACCAAGTTCTCTGCAATTTCCCTCCTTCCTCCTGTCAACATAAGGGAAGTGTAATACATCATCTTTTAGCATTCTATGCAACTATTCTCTTTTGATATGCAAGCATGTATGAAAGGAAAAATTAGGAAAAATTTTGATTCCTTAAGTATATGTGATTAGATTTCTTTGAGGTCTTCCTTCTTTTCCGCCTTTACTAAACTTTTAATGTCTCCTTTGCCTCACTAGGTATCAAATACAAAACAGAGATTTGAATTAGATGACCTAGACTATCAGTTCCACCTATGAAATTCTGTTAGCTGAGTCTATTTAAATGCTCAACGAGGTCAATCAATGTCATCAAGAATTCTTTTGAGAAAAGGACAGGCACTTGTAAAATGAAAGAGGGGTCAAGAGTGAGCTGTGAGTGCCCAGAAGGCACGTCTTCATTTATATCAAGATGACATGGGTCACCGAGTAGGAATTCCCAATGGCCCTGCCCAGCCTGCTTACTGAACAGTGTTTGGTGATTGACAAAGAATTGCTGCTTTAGCTTAGTACAGACACTGGGTTCAGATCTAGACTCTGTGGTCTACTTAGCTTTGTGATCTTGACCAAATAGTGTAATCTCTCTAAGGACAAAGTTCCTTAGATGTGCAACGGGGACGGTAACAGGATCTCCTTTCAGGGTTGTTGTTTGGATTACGTGCAATAGTACTCTCAAAATGGTTGGTCTACAGGAACCTATCAGTAATGGCTAGGTTTAACTCCTCTTTTCCTTTCATTAGCCTTTCATCAGACCTGTTCAACAGTAAATAGTTACATAATAAGTAGCACTTATGAATGAGAATGACCCTCCCCCAAAAAACAAAGTCAGATGAGAAGAATAAAAGTTGACAATAGATGAAAACTAATAATGGCTGAAATCTTGATTTAAAGTTATATAACATTCTCTCAAACTATTTTTATTATTTTAAGCTATATCACATTATGTGATGCATTGTCACTGAAATAAAGGCTATGATGTTTTCAGTTCAACTTTTCTATATTGTTAGAGGTGAAATTTATCAATTATAGTAAGACAATTTCTCTTATTTCCTAAGTGCTATCCTTTGTGGTTGGCTAGGTAAAGTATCTGTCAAGGTCGTCTGTGTTTTTTTGCTTCTCTCACTCCTGAACACCATGGAAATCTCCTTTGGTCTCTGTCACAATATTATGATCTGAGCAGTCTTGGCAGGGGCTAGTGAATGGTGGTGTTATGTTATCAAATCAAGAGGATGTGACACCTTTAAGTTAAGTGGAGAATTCAATAAGATTCAGCGGAAGTCCTCTCAATTGACCTGCTAGGTTAACCAACATTCTCCATTCCCTCCATTATCTTGGAATCTCCTAAATGTTGGATTGCTTGTGAGGCTGGGAGCCTCTTCTCTATTATTTCCACATACTTTTCCTGTAACTGGTTGAGCTATATAGCTTGCTTGCAGTCAGTGATATTTCCAGCCTGTTCGACCAGCTAGTTGAGAATTTCATAATATGATTCAGTTAAATATTATAGTAATAGAAAATTGTGAGAGTGGAGGGAAAGCTTTGGAAATACTCAAGAGAGGGAATTATGATCAGATATTGGATCAACTGTAAAAGCAAGGGGAAACTGTAAAAAAAGAAAAGTTGTAAAGATCCCATGTATCCATATTATTATACAGAAGTCCTCACCCAATTTTAAAGAAATTAAAACTGTAAAACATGGCTAATAGGATATAGGTAGAAAATGGGAGGAAAAAAGGACATGGGACTCCTATTAACTGATCCATTTCTCACAAAGGTCCTGGCCTACATCAAAAGATTGGTAACTGGCTATACATTTAAATGTTTGATGTAAAGGTTCTGTGTTTAATGAATGTATGTATTATGGTTAAAATGATTATACCTGCTTTAACTGATTTTTCAAAATTACCTACTACAGATCCTGTTTGGGTCTGATGAGAGAGCTGTTGCTCTTCAGGGCTCCTGAAGGGCCAGGTGGTGAATTTTATGCAGGATACTGTCCAGCGTTAGGGGAGGAAGAACATGTTAGGGGAGGAAGAAAGTATCTCTAATCCTTTCCGTGTGGCAGGAGCTGGTGCTTTTCTTTCTGTCTCTCTGTGTCTCTTTCTATTATACTATTCCAAGAATAAGAACATTTGAAACTTCACCAGAGTGTCAATTCTTTTTTCTTAAAGATTTTATTTATTTATTTGACAGACAGAGATCACAAATAGGTAGAGAGGCAGGCAGAGAGAGAGGAAGGCAAGCAGGCTCCTTGTTGAGCAGAGAGCCCGATGCGGGGCTCAATCCCAGGACCCTGGGATCAAGACCTGAGCCAAAGGCAGAGGCTTTAACCCACTGAGCCACCCAGGCGCCCCACACCAGAGTGTTAATTAACCCACAGACTACAGTTTTGAGTCCTGGGTATGACTATTTATGTCACTCAATTTGAAGACTATTGGGTATGTGTAATTTCGATCTGAGTGACATAAACAGATTAGCATTCTTTGTGGCCTAGGCATTCTTTCTTCCACACCTTTCTCCACATTTGATTCTTTTCTATATAATAAGCTGGAGTGTGGAGATGAGGTGTTAGGAAAACAGAAATTGAAAAAAAAAAGTGTCACATTATTTTCTGAAGGAAAAAAGAACAGTTTTACGGAACAAAGGTAAAAAATATTTAAATATAATTTATGGGGGCACCTGGGTGGCTCAGTGGGTTAAAGCCTCTGCCTTTGGCTCAGGTCATGATCCCAGGGTCCTGGGATCAAGCCCCACATCGGGCTCTCTGCTCAGCGGGGAGCCTGCTTCCTCCTCTCTCTCTGCCTGCCTCTCTGCATACTTGTGATCTCTGTCTGTCAAATAAATAAATTTAAAAAAATCTTTAAATATAATTTATGAACACCTAACAAAGCATATTTAAGAAGTCTTTAGCTCAGTAGTTCTCAACTCCTGCTAAATATTAGCACCTACCGGCAAATTTTAAAAGTAATGCTGATCTCTGGGTCCCATCCCAGACAATTATATCAAAATCTCTTCGCTTAAAGAGCACTTCAGAGATTCTAAAGTTCAACTGAGATGGCTTTTGCTTTAGGCCTTCAGTTCTAGCTAAAGATTTTGAGTCTAGCATGGCTGGGTCTCCAAGAAGTCTGTGGAAATTTATCAGTGAATGACACCAAAGAAGCCACAAATATCACAGGAAGACATGCTCTGCTCGGATGCTCCCCGTTCTCTTACTTGAGGGGTGTGGGGAGGGTGGCGGGGGGTGGGGCAGAGCCCTGGCAATAGCTCACATGGAATTGTGTCACGTCTCCTGGTTAATTGATAGGGTCAGTGAGGCCTGTCAAATGGTGGGAATTTAGTGTGTTAGCCTTGATGTGGGTTTATTTGTACTAAAATTTTCCCAGTGTTTTTGTATTTACTATTTATATTGGCCCATTATGATACGTTGACTTATTCTCTAATTTTTGCTGCTAGGTCATTTATTGCTGGGTTTTATATTGTCTGCACGGGGAGAGAGGTGATTAGTTAATGCTTTTTGATATTACGTTCCCTTCCAGGTTCCTAAACACATAATCAGTACTCTATCAATACTCAATACTGAATGACTCACTAATAGGTCTCATTTTCAGTGGCAAACATCTTTTGAAGTATCGGATTCCAGAATAACTTATGTATGTTAGCACTTTCATGCATTTTCAGCACGATTCTTTTTTTTTTTTTAAATTTTATTTATTTATTTGACAGACAGAGATTACAAGTAGGCAAGAGAGGCAGGCAGGGAGAGAGAGGAGGAAGCAGGCTCTCCGTGGAGCAGAGAGCCCGATGTGGGGCTCGATCCCAGGACCCTGGGATCATGACCTGAGCCAAAAGCAGAGGCTTTAACCCACTGAGCCACCCAGGCACCCCTTCAGCACGATTCTTATTACTGATTCTCTTTATAATTTTAACCTCATTGCAGTAATTTCATTCAAACAAAAGGCTAGATACTGGTATTAATAAAAAACTTACTTTGTATTATTTTAGGAAAGAGAACACATATTTAAAATACATCAAAAGGAAGTAAATTTGGTATTACCTAAGAAATCTCTCCACTTCATGGAAAAGATAATAGATCTTGGGTAACACTGGCCAAAGATCTCATTAGATTTGAAAAGTGTCTCTGTGGCTGTGAAATACCAGGGGAAATGTGGTCTTAAAATGATCTGCATTGTATCATTCATCCTGGGATAGAATATTGTCAGCTGAGGGAGTCTGGGTGGCTTAGTTGTTAAGCGTCTGCCTTTGGTCCAGGTCATGATCCCAGGGTCCTGGGACTGAGCCCAGCATTGGGCTCCCAGCCCAGCATCGGGCTCCCTGCTCAGCTCCCCTGCTTGTATTCCCTCTCTCACTGTCTCTCTCTCTTCACTCTCTCTCTCTTTGTTAAATAAATAAAATCTTAAAAAAAAAAGAATACTGTCAGCTGAGATTTAAATCAGAATAGGCTACAAACCGCTAGTTATCAAACCTGACTGAGTATTGAAGTCATCTGGAGGATTAAAAAAAAAATAGAGATGTCTGGATTCTACTCCTGGAGATTCTGCAGCTTAATGTCAGGAATGTTAAGCTATCCACAGGTTGATTATTTCCATGACAAACTGCATGTCTGTATGCATCTGTTATGTCTGAAAGGGGGTAGAGACTGAATCTGGGTGAGAATGGGGAAGAGTGCAAGGTGCTGGGCAGGGAGTGAGTGAAGAACGCAGAGAAAAAGAAATTGCCTATTAAAATCCAACACTTCTGGAAATACTAATTAAAACATGCAAATTTCATGTGCCATTTTATAATTTCAATTAAGAGGGACATGCTGTCTACTTGTATATGTGTAATTTCAAAAACAATCATGGCCTGGTTGTTGATGATATAAATCTTGCACTGGATACTAAGGTTTAATGGAAAATACTAGAATATGCCCAGTGTGTCCCATTCCTAGCAACTCCACTTGATTTATTTTATTTTATTTTATTTTGGGCCTAGGATAGGAGATGGTTGAACCATGATTATCCAGAAGAGAATACATGGTGGTCTTCTGCTGTCCACGGTACCAGTAAGAATCTCCTTGATTGCACAGAAACATGTGAACTGAGGGCAAATGGAGGAAGACCGAATAGTTCAAAGTGAAGGGCATAAATTTTACCCCATGGAACTATGCCCTCCTGCATCTCAGCAAAGCACTGGCTATGGTACCGCCATGTTTAACATGCAGAGAGTCGAAGGGCCACCTTTAAATTCTGACCTGATGCACTTAGATGAAGCACACTTAGATAAAGTACATTGTTCTCAGGGTGGGGAAACACCAGCTTATATAAGTAAATTAAATTTTAACTTTAAAGTTATTATTTTTTTTTAACTTTAAAGTTCTGACTAAGGCATTCAGTAGCTCTCCGTTCCCACCCAAGTCACCTACTACTTCCTCTACACACTTCGGAGAGCCTCAGTGTCTTAATGCTGTGTCAGAGCCCACACACACTTCCCCAGCAATGCTTTCAAAAGTTCCTCAAGAGCACAGATGTCCACCAAAATCTCCGTGGAAATTTATCTATTTTCAGAGGTTTTATGCCTAATTTTCTTTGGTTCTGGTCTGATATGTGTAATCAGAGAATGGGAGCAAAAACAGAGTCATCAGAATAGATGAGAACATCAGCATGGGGTTGCCTGATCCTTAGATGAGATGGGCCAACTCTAATTGAAGACATGAGTCTTCCTAAGAAAAACTCAGAAAACAGGAGCACAACTCCTGTTGTCGAGACTCCTCATGCTCTGACGACAGGGGCAGTCCTACTTCTCTCTCTCTCTAGTGCCGACATGTCGTCATACTCAGTACTGGTGCGGGAAGCAACTGCTCAGAAAAGGACTGAGGCGTTGTTTCTCAAAAGTCGTATTTCTCAATGTTTCATCCAATTTCTGGAGATGGACAAAGCTAAACCATTTGTAGCTATACTCTACATTTTCAAAGGAAAGTTTTCCGGGTGGTGGTGGTGGGTAGATAGCAGTGGAGCCCAAAGAAGGGAAAGACAGAACACTTTCCAGAGGCTCTCCAGCACTGCTCATCCTGACTGAAGGGATGGTGAGAAGGCACCAGGATAGGCATCAGAACGTGGGGAAATGAACATCCCTTACTAGCTTCCCTTTGCTTTGGTTTCAAGCAATGTTATTATACTCTAGTTTCCCGTGTAGATTTTCCTACATGGAGAGTATGGGCTTCCTGCTTTTTTTCATAGATATTCTGTCCTTTTCCTACAGATGTATTTTTCCAAATTATTATTTATATATTTAGCATCATGTTTTAATTAAATAGTGAAATAAATATTGAATGTGTTATTTTATTATATGTTATTATTACTTACTAATATTATATATGTGTATGGTCTACTTCGTATTTCCAATTTAATATTTTTCTGAGGGATTGGTTCTTCAAATTTGTACAGAAGTCTTTGCTATACTTGAAAAGCATGGATCAGCTTCCCTGAATTCATTCACTGCTAAAAAAAATCAGACATAGTTCTAGCTTTAATGTTGGATTCCCATTCTTCTACCATGTTGCAGTGCCCATGAAGTCAATGCTACAATGGGAGAACCTACCCAAACTGTTGGCTGTCTGTGCACTTGAAGCAGGTTTTGACTAAGTCTCTGGTGCCTGGACATTTGAGAGCTCACCCAGCTGTGTTGCATAGCAGTGCATGCTTATGCCCAGAACTTTGTTGCATTACCTTTTCCTGCAGACGTTCAATAATAGCAGCTAGATTAGCCTCACGGTTTTCTTTAATTTGTTCCATTTTCAGGATCAGCTTTTCCTCCGCCATTTTGCTGAAGTTGTTGTTCTCCTCCAAAGCCTTCTGGAGGACTTCTCGCTCATGTTCCCTCTTCTCTGCCAATTGCTTCAGCACCTGGGCCTCCTGAGACTGGGGAAGAAAAACATACTCATCTAAGAGTCACCCACACACAAATCTGGGGGAACAATAGCCTCCTGATTCGAGAGTATTCTTTTCAAATGAACACTACTTCTAGCTTTGAGCATGGTTGCCATTCAGTACACATCTGCATGGCTTAGAGTTTTCTGTAGAATGTGGTTAGTTGGGAGATGTGGTCAGCTGAAATTTCAGCTGTGAGTTTTTTGGAGGCACTGTCTTAGAAGAAGCATTTAACCCCAACTGAGGAGGGTTTTTTTTTTTTTTTTTTAGAATAAGTTGCCACTAAGCATTTATGCAACCGGGATGCTGCAGTTAATCACTGGAGTGCAGCATCCATTGAAGCCTAAGGAAAATATGAGAAGATTGGGGCAAGATCTAGTCTTTTCTCTGCCCCACTTTTTCACCAGCTGTAGGCTGAGTCCCGCAGTAAGCTTTCAACTCTAGCCAATCAAATCCCCAAATTCATTTTCTCATTTTATTCCACCCCCCACCTACCCCACTCCACTTGCCCCCCAACCTGCTTGTTTTTCTTTCATTAGCCAAATTCTCTTTGGAGACTTGTGAACAGTACAAAGTTAATGTCCACTTGGCCACAGAAAATAGAAAACCCTTATTCTGGCCTCCTCTTGAACATGCTGAGGTCACCTGGGCAATCTTTGAAACCCTGTGGTTACTTAGTGATCAGAGCAGAAACATCAAAGCCAGACACACCCCACCCAGCACCCACCCAGCATCCTCCCACATTTTGTGCCCTTATTTCTTGTGCAGCATCAGAGGGCTGTATGACTGTGCAGTGGAGGTTAACAATCACTGAGGTGCTTGACAAAAATGCAGAGGCTTGGTATCCACCTCCCTTTCCAAATTCTGATTCTGTGGTTCTTTCCTGAGACCCAGGAATCTATATTTTTGATAAGCTTCCCTGATGATTCCAATGCACGTTATTCACAGAATACCTTCTGGAAAATGCTCTGGCATGGTCTTTGATGTCAGGGCTGCATTGGTGACCCAGATGTGTTATTTAACTTGACTTTTTCCTCCATAACATGCAACTGAAAAACGTCTTACTCACTGCAGAGCTATCCAGGTTTAAGACTAAATTACTGCACACTCACTGTTCCTGGGTAATGCCTTAGGACTGGCCAGTGCTCTGAGGGCAAGCTTCACAGGAGTAATTGTAAATGTGAACACCTAAACAATGGCAGATCAAAAAAATATCTCATGGCTTGTCAAATACTAATTACTATTAGAAGCATTAATGGGAAACCATTTTAATTAGCAGTGGTCATGGGGTCTTACAGGAGAGATCTTGGTGCGTGAATACTGAAGTTTGACGGGGAAGAAGCTTCGCCTCAGATACAATTCTACAGGAATGGTAACATCAGGCAGCCTTAAAGAATCTTTACTGACGTATTTGCTCTGAAGTTCATCAGGAACAGGTCTAGTGACTCACTGGAGATTAGAACATTTTGGAAACTAGCCCCATGTCTCCTTTTAACCCCCAAACGGTTTCACTGACATCCTTGGTAGACTCATCAGTCTTGCTTCGTTATAGCTGACCAAAAAACCAGTAAGAAAAATAATGAGAAAATATTAACACAGAATAAATTCAAAATCAAATGGAGCTTTTTGGGAAAAAAAAAAAACATGAAAAAACATTTTCTAGCTGACTCATCCTCCTGCCTCTAGGTGGAACTATTGGTAAAGCATCCTACACGGATTTTGCTTCCTTATTGCAGCTAGGACTACTGAACTGGGACAGGGACACACTGACTACAGATGTGTGTGTGTGTGTGTGTGTGTGTGTGTACACAGTTATACAGTTTCTCTCTGATGGACTGCAGGGCAAGGGGGTGCCCGCTGTTCTTCACTGTATCTGCTCATAGAGAGAGTTATTATGGACCGGTATCAAGGGGCAACTGAGGAACTTCTCATTTTCAGGTGCTCAAATTTACTGTGGCTCTTCTAAAATTAGGTTCTAACTTACAGTTTATATTGCATTCTTAGTTTTCTTTTGTGAAAGGCCTAAAGACAGTCAGGAGACGGCAGGGGAGTAGAATCGAGAAGGGAAGCCCTGGGGACTCAAAGGGCAATATGGCAGCATGTGTCTTTTCAAATGACTTCCTTGGTGGGGGACGTTTGGTCTGTGTGAACAAACACTCCCACAGGCCCCATCATCAGTGACGGAGAGAGGCCTATCGCCTCACTGGGTGGAGCGTTTGGCTCCGTTCGAGCTGTATCAGTTAATGGCATTCCTCCTTTGGCAGCCGCTGGGACTAAATGAGACTACCCAGCATCGCTGTCAAGTGTATTTCTTTAGCACAATTAATGGGGTGAAACAGAAACAGAAGGCAGTCCAGAGTGTTCCCATGTGAGGCCGCTGCTAAACGAAGAAGACGGGCCAAACTGGGCCAGGCCACTTTAAGGCTGCTCCTTCCTGTCGTGCCTTTTCTTATACAGAGGAAAGGTCATATTTGCGATCGTCTCAACTAATCCATTTTTAGGACCTAATGATTACCTGTGTTTCAAATATATAAAGCTCAGGTCCATTAAAGAAATATATGACATGAAGTTGATTGTGGAAAGAATTCCACACTGAGAAAATATTTAAGACGGGGCCCCATTTTGGTTTCTCCTCACAAGTACTTAACTCTCAAACACATTCTTCCACAGAGCCAATAGTCTTGGGGTCTTTACCTCAGGTCCTAAGGTCTCCATAATTCCACTGCTGGGACAGTCATATTCCTTTTTCTTTCTTTTGCAGCCTAGCACCCAGATATCTCTGCCTACAACTTCTCTGAATTTATTCTTGGGGAGAAACTGATTCGTTCATATATACACCTTCATCTCCCAAGGGCGCCTGTATGGCTCAGTTAGTTAAGCCTCCAACTCTTGGTTTCCCTTCAGGTCATGATCTCAGGGTGGTGGGATGAAGCCCTGCATCGGGCTCCACGCTCAGAGGGGAGTCTGCTTGAGATTCTGTTTCCTTCTCCCTTTCCCCCTCCTGCTCAGGCTCTCTCTCTCTATAAATAAATAATAAATAAACAAATCTCTCTCTCTCTCAAATAAATAAGCAGATAAATCTTAAAAAAAAAAAAAAAGAAGATAGGGGCACCTGGGTGGCTCAGTGGTTAAAGCCTCTGCCTTCAGCTTAGGTCATGATCTCAGAGTCCTGGGATCGAGCCCCACATCGGGCTCTCTGCTTGGTGGGGAGCCTGTGTCCCCCTCTCTCTCTCTGCCTGCCTCTCTGCCTACTTGTGATCTCTCTCTGTCAAATAAGTAAACAAAATCTTAAAAAAAAAAAAAGATACACCTTAACTTCTCAGTCAAAGCCTCACAGCCCGGAAGAAAACTGGTTATGATTCTAATATTTCCATCAGTGAGCAAATAAGGATTTAGTTTAAAAAACTGCCTTAAAATATAAGGTGTGTGTAAGGATGTAGAATAAAAATATGTGCTAGACAAAAGTGGAAAAGTGTCCCTTCATTTTGGCAGATGCAACGTTCTCACTGCAAGGTGGAAGAGGTGGTTTTTATTTTATTTTATTCTTTGCTTGGGCAGATTAGCAGAAAAGAGCCCTGACTGGGAGGCTTGAAAGGCAGGATTTGTTGAAAGTTGTTAAAAATAAATTGTTTAAGGGAAAAGGTCTGACCATGGAGGACCATCTCTGAAGAGCATGTACTTAATATAGAAGATCACGGACACAATGAAATGGAAAATTAGGGCATGATAATTATCAGCTGATACAATGCAAATGTCAAGGCAAACTATTTATAGAACCGAGACATCCAACACGACATTCTGGGAGATCAGGGAACTTTCTCCACCTTGCTACTGAAATAATGGAGGTGCAGAATTGGTGAACACCTTTTCTAGGCATAAACCTCCTCACACTGAACTAAGTATCACTGCAATGATTACATGAGACTACGTGAAGGGAAAAATAATGAGACAGGGAGAGGAGTTATTGTACATTTAGGAACACTTTAACATTTTCTAAAGAGGTTCATTACCATTCCTTGTATTACTGAGTATGAATTCAATTACTATACAAATGAAATGGAAGATAAATTTGAGTTAAGTGGTATATAAAACTCACTTTATTTTATGTACACATAAGAGATTTAAGACTATATTTTAGATAGTGTTAGTGTTCCACTTATTTCAGAAGTGAACACACTTCTAGCCCTTTATTTTATTGTCTCCTTTCATCATTTGAATATATTACTTGCCACTAACTAGAACCTTTTATCAGACACTGGATCTCCTAGTATCTCAGTGTCTTCAGAGTGATAGGTTAGAGAATGTGTCTCCAGTTATTAGCTTTACTGTTAACAATGAAAAAAACATTAGTAACCCAGTTGGAGCATAAATACTGTCTTGTTTAGATATAATAATTGAACATAATTGTGTAAAACAAAAGGGTGCCATATTCACTTTGTGTTGGAGTGAGAAGTATAATAAAAATTTTAAAATGATTAAAACCTAAGACCTTTAGAATGAGCTCTTAGACTAAAGCCTGTATTGATTTTACTGTGAAACTCCTAGGAAAAGAACTACCAGGGGTAAGGCTGCTCTTCCCCGAGGGGACCACATACAAGAGGGTTCTGTGGACCAAGGGTCACATTCGCCAAGGAGCAGATGCTTTCTGAATGTTGAATTACAAATAATCAAGCACTTTAGCTTGTAATCCACTGCTGTACAAACCACCCCCTCTTTTCCTGAATGCAACTTTAATTGCCATCTAGGAGATGCCAACAAACAGAAAAAGTAAGTCTATCAAGTTTGGTGACCAATGGTCCACTTTATTCCATTTTCTTAAAAATAAGCAATGTATCTTTCTTTCAGAGATTCAGGAACTTTGGAGTTGATAGGTAATAATATTGTCAGTGCGGGTATCTCACTGAACTGGTTTGAGTAGTGCTCTTTTAAATTCAATCTATTTTAGGTTGAGATTTTATCCATGTCATTAGAATTCTTAAATTTTCATCATTTTTTCCTAATACTAATTTTTTTCAGGCCACTGGTAGTTGGGCAGACCTATTTATAGGTGTCACCTATCAAACTGTTTCTCCTTCTTTGTAACTTGATAAATAATATTTTATAATATTTGAGGTATTTATGAAATATATGGTAACATTTCAGTATCTTTGTTAATAAGAAACTTCTTTTCTTTATGAAATTGTGAATTTTCAAAATCAGAGAGGGAGACAAACCATAGGAGACTTTTAGGTATAGGAAACAAACTGAGGGTTGCTGGAGGGGCATGGGGTGGGGATGGGGTAACTGGGGGATGGGCATTAAGGGGGGCACTTGATGTAATGAGCACTGAGTGTTATATGCAACTGATGAATCCCTGAACTCTACCTCTGAAATGAATAATACACCATATGCTTAATTGAATTTAAATAAAATAAAATTTAAAAAATTGTGAGTTTGCTGGACTATATGGGCAGGAACCAGATGTGTTTTTGCATAATAATAGCTCTTTGTCTCACAGTGCTTGTCAAGTATCTTCATGTAGGATAGGTCTTCTGGTTCTCACATTAACTCCATGACAGAGGTCCTATTACTAGGCTCACTTTACAGATGGGTAAAATAAGACATGGACAGGTTAAGGACTTGTCCAAGGTCACACAGCTATTATGTGGTAGAACCAGACTTTGCTCACAGGTATTGTCTTAAACATTGGTTTTCACCCACTGTGCTTTTAAAGATGCTCTTAAACACTATGATCAGCTTATGATGACCATATAATTTATTGTCCAAACTGGAGTACTTGTAAAATTGAAATGATAATAATGATATAGAAAAAGCAGGATTAAGCTGGAGTTGTCCTGGGCCAATTGGAACTTTGGGTTAGCTTAGCTCTGCTGTTTTCTTGTTAAACGTTTGTTGAATGAATAAATGGCTGGCTGGCTGGCTGAATGGATGGATGACTGAAGAGTTTCACCCATGGGGGTCGGTTGCAGTATGGAAACTTTGATTTCAAAATATGAGCTTCAAGCTGACCTCATGAGATAATTTGGTCTTATGGAGGCGAACGCTGAGTCCCACAGATAATCAAAGAGAGGAGGAAAAGCAGGAAAAAGACTTATTTTTTGTGTAACAAATTTCTTCTGTGAACCAATCAATGGGGATTAATTCTGGTTCAAAGGAGCCTGAGGGAGGACTGTCCAACCTAGTAACCAGATGGTCAGTGCTGCAATAGTGTCGGCAGATGGTATGAGGAATTGGGGACACTGCCAGCACATTTACTGTGAAGTGAGTTTGAGCTCATGTGGAGATGACTGCATTGCAGCCCTCCAGTTAGAAATCCAGAAGGCCTCTGCAACATAGCCTAGGTCCTTGGTTCCCAGATGTGGTCCCTAAACTCTCAGAAGCAGGCCTTTTGATGATACCAGTGGAGGGGAAAGGGGCTCATAAGCTTTTATTATGTTCTAGAAACCCCATCAGAAATCATACTGCACCTTTTCCTTTGTCTATTTTTATACTCACATTGAGTTAGAATTAAGTCAATTTAGTGAGAAAATGCTTATTTTTAATGATAATCAAAAATATTAATTAGCAGTTATAGATTTTTTGCTTATAACCATGGCAAAACAAATTTATTAATACTATTATATTAATTTATTAATACTATTATGTTAATATCATACTACTATTAATAGCATGTTTGATAGGCAGAATCTTTAAAAACTTGTAACTATGAGAACAGAAATAGACCCAGAGCAAAATGTTGCTGACCACTGGACTAGGTTGGACATGTGTTTATTTTTGAAAGCCTTTGGTGTTTTTTTTTATGTCTTCCGTAATAGAGTTTGAACATCTAATTTGGGTGCTTCAAGGCCCTCCACAATCTCACCTCATTACTCTCCATCTCCCTACCCAAATTCACTAGTTCACTGGTCTACCCACTGCCCTGAAAACATACATTATGCATTCTTACCTCTGGGTATCCTTAGTTCTGGAACAATGCTCTTAGTCTAGAACACTTTCATGTCTTCTCTATCTAACACTATTTTCTATTCAGCCAGTTTTTTTTTTTTTAGTAAATATTTTTCTAAAGAGATGCTGTGATTCACATCAAATAGTGAAATGTTTTATTTTCCTCAATGATCTCCCATTTCAATTGAAGTCTAAGTCATTAAAATGCTACCTTCTGACCCCAATTCCTGCTGACCCCTTGTTCTTTCTGCTTCAGTCACACTGAGCTCTGTGTACTTAAACTGTCCTAGCACACTCCTACCTCAGGGCCTTTGCACTTCCTAATCTCTTTACTTCAAATGTTCTATCCCCAGAGAAGAGCTATAAAGCTTACTCCTTTATTTCATGCTCCCCCCCCCATCCCGGCCAAATGTTCTCATATTTAAGAGGCCATTTTTGGTCACCCCATATGAATAACGCCTTCCACTCCAGCACTATCAATTACCTTTGCCTTGCTTTATTTAGTTATTAGCTATTTCTTCCCAATAGGAATAAGGTTGATGAGGCATCTCTAATAGCTAGAACAGTGCCTGTCAAATAGTAGGTTCTTAAAATATCTGTTGATTGAGTGATTTTTCCCAGACCAAGAAGTCTTTGGATTGTATAATTTATTTAGTGCACTTTCAGAAGATATCCTTTGGAAATGTAGTTATTATAATTTTGTTTTAGGATGTGAAGACAAAATAAAAAGTCAAAACAAGTCATATATTGCCACTTTAACATTTGGTTTTAAAAATTATCATTTCCTTAGTCATTTAAAAATATTTGCAGTACTAACTCTTTCTAGGGACTAATAACAAAAGACAGAATCCATGCCTTTATGGAATGTATAATTTAACAGCAGGGATATTAGGGCTAAATAAATATATGTGCAGATAAACATAAGCTTACTAATTGTGCAAAGTGCTAACAAAAAAAAAAAAAAAATTTGAACACCAGGAGAGAGACCAGCAGGTGAAAATTGGGTCCACAGAAGCTCCCTCCCCACAGTGAGGACTTGACAAGTAAATGCAGAGCCCACGGAGCCAAAGAAGAAAGTGTGAGATTTAGAAGATCCTATTACTTCCAGTAGGTCCTAAACTTCCCCTGGGCTGGTTCTGATCACGTAAAGATTGAAATCACAGCATGGCAGTTTCTTTTTAACTTTCTGAGTTTATATTTCAATGTAATTCTTAGAAAATATGTAAAAAATTAGTAAAGTTGAAACTGAATAATTATCTAGTACCAATTAGGAAAAGTTAGGCCTAAAATTCCTCCATGGTTCACTAAGATTTTTCTGGTCTCGTTATTTTTATCTGTGCTGTCCAACTGAATAGCTAGTAGCCACACAGGGCTGTTTCATGTTACTTTTTACTCCTTAAAATGTGACTGCTTGAAAAATTTAAAATACATATGTGGCTCACATTATATTTCTGTTGGATAGCACTGTTCTGTGTAGCTGCAGAGATCGCTTTTTTCATGTTGACAGGGCTAGGAGAATTACCAGTTGAATAGTGTAGGAGCTAAATAGTTCCTGCAATTGTTATACTAACGCTAAACTAATACTTCTCCTTCTTCTTTTTTTTTTAAAGAATTTATTTATTTATTTGACAGAGAGAGATCACAAGTAGGCAGAGACACAGGCAGAGAGAGAGAGAGAAGGAAGCAGGCTCCCTGCCGAGCACAGAACCCTACGCAGGACTCGATACTAGGATCCTGGGATCATGACCTGAGCTGAAGGTAGAGGCTTAACTGGTTGAGCCACCCAGGAGCCCTAAAGCTAAACTTCTAAAGATGAAAATTGTGGCTATCTGTCATTTTGCTTGTTGAAATTCCAGTTCCCCTTCTTTGGATAACAACACCTCAATTTTCTTTTAAGGGATCTATTCCTCCATATTTCTCTGCAGGAATCTTACCTCCCCACCTCTGACGGTCATGTGATCCAGGCTAGCCAACCAAAGTACCGCATCCTCTCAACCCCAAGGATGGGCTCAGGGTTTGGGGTGTGACCCCAGAACAGGATACTGAGGCTCAATCCCAGGACTTTTGTGGGAAAGAAAAACGCTCTTTCTGCTCCAGTGGCTAATTTGTGAGGAAAATAAATTGGGAGTGACTGTTGGAAAGGAAACTCTTTTGGTCTTGAAATCAATTAGAGGCAGGAAGAGATTGATGATAGATATAAAAAGGTTTATCTGACCACATTGCTTCTTCTGGATCCAGCTTGTTTTTGAAGCTGTGACCATTTCTAGACATTTTAGTCACATACCCACTTTGTGTTTTAGCTAGTTGAATTGAGTTTTGGTTATATGCATGTTTTCACTGAGGTAATCACTGACATATATCCACTAGCTAGAGGCTCTTTGAGGAGAACTAACAATTCTAACAAGCACTAATTAAGTTGGCACAAGCCAATAGAATAAAATCAATTAATGATTTTTTAAGTTGGTACTTTCTGTTAGTTATATTCTCTTCTAATTAAAACTCTACTACCAGGACATAATCTATATAATGATTTTTGCCTTGAAAATTTTCATAAGTAATACTAGATATGTGAAGGAATACTGATTTTAAAGGCTTTCAGAAATTTTTCCTGGTGTCATAATGCCGGATGATTATATTTGTAAATGTCTTTTAGCCCCGAGGCCAATTTCTAGTTCAATTCACTTGTATAAAGGTGTAATTGTTTATAATTTATCATTTTCAGGGTGTGGGAATTTTACCAGAATTAGGGAATACCTAACTCAGGAGTTTTATGAAGCTACCAAGTTAATTTTGATAATCTCTGTGTTGTTCTTTCCTTTTAACAGTATCCTTCAAATTAAATAAGTTACCTGGAAACACCAGCAACATTCTGAAACATGATGCTGAATTTTCATTTCAAGTTTCAATCTCAGCTCAGTCACTGACCTTCTATTCTAATCAAGTCGCAGCATCTCTACAGGACAACCTAGGACCTGTACCTATTGCCCCTTACCTGTAAGAGAACTTGAACTGCCTAGAATGTAACACACCATCACTGTTGTAGTTAGTAACTTACACCTAATTGGCAGCAAGCTGGGAGATAAGCTCTTGTTATCTGATATTACATATGTATGTATATATATGTGTGTGCATGTGCGCACACACATATTATACACACACATATATGCACATACACATATCTGGCTTTGTGCCATTTTGACTGTTAGAAAATTCTGTTAGTGAGAAAGACTATCTTTGTTTTCTTTGTAACTATCCAACCTATAGGTGTTGAATGTATTAGCTAACTTTTTATAAGCAATATATTAATAAAATAAAAAATTATTGTAAATGCAGAGTTTCCACTCAAGTAAGATGGTGCATGGAGCCTATTCTTAGTGACTACATGATTCTAAAAATATTTTATGATAAAGTCAGCAAAAAATACAATAGAGGCATGAATTACCTAAAAATAATTCCATTTGGTTTGGTCAAGAGCTTTTTGGTGGGATGGACTTTAACAATCACTTGGTTGGTACAGGCATATTCAGATGTAACTTCTATCTTTATGTGTAGAGTCCTTGGGATTTCTGAGTTACCCCCCCCACCCCATTCTTAATACCCTTGGCTTCTTAGTCATCTAATTGTGAACAATTAGAGATTGGGCAAAAGAAAAGTGCTCTAATACAAACAGGAGCCAATGGAAAAGAGGGAAGAAAAGGCTATCAAGGCTTAGAACTGGGGAGAGGAGGACACTAATAGATTTAGAGGGTCCTGATCTTAGAAGGACCAACTTCAAAGGCAGGAAGTGAGGCCTTGAGGACAGAGGCAAGCTTGGGGCCCTTATCCTGGGGTGAGCAGCATCTGGGCAGAGATATTTTAGGGCCAAGATCTGGTGGTCTATAGTTTCAAGGAAAACCATGCACCACACTGGAGATGGGACACCGACCCTGAGCGGAGTAATCACCACTCGTGTACCCCTCCCCACCTCCAAACCATGAAGCTAAGTTCCCAAGTTTATGCTTTCCTGAATATGCACCATGGACTAAGGCAAGGAGATTTTTATGATAAGGGATCTAAGAGAGGGAGAAGGGCACCAATGTATTGAAGCTCTTTTAGTGTCTAAGATCTTTGGTTTTAAGTAGCCCAGAGGCAGCAATTTTTACTTGAACTAGCCTGGCTCTGTGTCTGTTGAAGACCCACACGTGCTGGGATATTGTAGGTTTACACATATTGTCCCCTGGAACCTCTGCTAGAATGTATAGGGGGTGGAGGGGGGAGAAGAAAGGAGAGAGAAGAGGAGGGAAGGGAAGAGACAGAGAAAAGAGAGAATTGAAAAACCTATGGGAGAAGTTACCTTTCTTCTTTCCTCTGCAGCCTCCAGTTTTTTCTGGATCTCCTCCAGAGACAGGTCTTTCTTCTTTGGAGAAGCTAAAGTCCGTGGGGCTTCTGAGATGGGAGATGGTGGCTTCAGGATCAGCTCAAAAGCCTGGCCAGAGGCACGTTTGTTGATTTGCTTCACTTCCATATCTGAGGAATGAATATTTGAGGATGTTAAGCATACAGAGCAGTGAAGCAGGGGTTTATTGAAATAATTTGAGTTCTGGCAACTGAAAGCAGCCTTGTTATTCTGGCAAATAAGAATAAATGCTGCATGTGATTATCTGTTCTACATGGTTTTGAACATACAAGACCTCTTTCTTTAGTATCAGTACAGATATATTCCAACAGAATAAATGTGTACAGTGTTGGGAAATTCAACAATGTCCATAGGGAGTCGATTAAAGGCAGGCCTACTTAGGAGAAAAGAGCCCAAACTGATTTTAAACCAAACTTTTTTTTCCTTTTGAATAAACATGAGCTTCACTTGAAAATAAAGTGGCACAGATTTCGATTTATCCTTTGAAAATTACCATGGCTGGAGGCATTTTCAGGCTAAATGAGGAAGAAAAAAAAAATAACAAAGGTTTATTGGAAATTTGAAATGCTTTACCAATTCTCCTAGGAAGCAGTGCATGAGCAATGTTGAATTTATCTATTTAGCTTCTAAGACTCAGCTCACCCATGACTTCTGACTTTCTTTCTCCCCTGTCTTCAATCCCTAACGCTGTACAGCTGTCACTGTCTTCCCAGTACACTTTGTGTCACCTCTAGCTTATCCCTTAACCACACTGTGCTCTGCTTGCTGATCATTTGACTATTGGACGTATGTCTCTTCTCTTCGGCTCTAAGTTCCCCTAAAGAGAGGCCTGTTCCATATTTATCTTTGCAGCCTCTGTGACAGCCTAAAGTGAGGTATTAGAATCCCAGAAGAAACGTGGCTGGATTACGGGTCACAGCTGTATCTAGCAGAGGAAGCCTCTTGTCTGGGTTATCTGTCATCTGAAGGAATTTACACAAGGTAGGCGTTGGCCCTGCATTCTAATGGAAGTTTGGGTTGGAAACTGAAACCCTTTCACAAGGAAATGGTTACAAAACAGTTAATTAGCATTTATGACACTTGTGCTATGTTAGCATAACTTTGGAAGGAAAAAGCCTCTAAGTCCTGGGCCAGGCTTTAAAGGCACAGAAGTGGGGCACCTGGGTGGCTCAGCCATTAAAGCGTCTGCCTCCAGCTCAGGTCATGATCCCAGGGTCCTGGATGGAGCTCCATGTTGGGTTCCCTGCTCAGTGAGGTGCCTCCTTCTCCCTCTGCCCCTCATCCTGCTCTCCCAATCTCTCTCTTAAAAATAAATAAAATCGTAAAAAAAAAAAAATAAACACACGGAAGAGGTCAAGTGCCACAGATGCCTTCAGCTTATCTTTAATGTATGTCTTTACTCATCTGGAAAAGAAACATGATAAGCCAACAAGTAACAAAATACACCTCAGCTCTGACTGCTACACATAGAACTCTATCAAACACTGTAATTACATTGTCTGAATTAAGTGAGGACGAGATCATCGGCAATGAGAGCTACCATTTTTGAGGGCTTGTAAGGGGTCAGCCTTGCTGCCAAGTGTTTGACCTGCATTAGACCATTTAAACCCTGTAACAACTGTAGGAAGAAGATAGTAGAGTTAAATAAGGCTCAGAAAATCAAGTAACTTGCCTGAGGTCACACAGATAGTGGCAGAGCCAGGAAGAAAAGCAAGCTAAGTAGGCTGAACTTTGATAAATTCAATGGAAAGTGTTGTACTACAGCGAAGTTTGTAGTCATGCCAATTCTTTAAGGTAGGTTCCTTCCTTCCTTCCTTCCTTCCTTATTTTAGTTTCAATTCTTGTTCTCTGGGGCCTCAGTCATAAGTCACTTTTACCATGGGAACTTGTTAGCTTGTTGACATGCATATTCAAAATATGGGAACTTTATGACGAATATAATAAGGGGAAACAGTGATGGTTGTTGATTTTTTTCTTTTGAGTTTCTTGAGTATAAAGCATTTTCTTGCAAATTACTGTTTGGTCTAACGAAAGCTTAGCATATTATATCATTTGCAAAGAAAAGCCTTAGACTTGCTATCCATGTTGGTATGCTGGATGTGGCTGCGAACAGTCATCTAGCTCTATTTCTGAAGAGACGTGAATGTGCTCTTGTTAGCATCAAACTGGAACTGTTTTAGGGATGTCTGGCTTGCTCAGTCAATAGAACATGTGACTTTTCTTTTAAAGATTTATTTATTTATTATTTTAGAGAGAGAGGGCCATGTGGGGAGCAAAGGACAGAGGGAGAGGGAGAGAGAGAATCTCAAGCAGCCTCTCTGAGTGTGGAGCCCCATGCAGGGCTCGATCTCGTGACCCTGAGATCATGACCTGAGCTGAAATCAAGAGTCTGATGCTTAAACTGACTGAGCCACCCATGTGCCCCAAACGTGTGACTCTTGATCTCAGGGTTAGGGTTTACTTAAAAAAAAAACAAAACAAAAAAAACCCAGAGAAACACACACACACAAACCACAAAACGCTTAAACTGTTTAGAGCAATAGGCAATCCATAAGACCAAATAGCTAGACGCAACAAGTCAATAGTGAGATCTACAAAACATTGATTTAGTTCGATCAGGAGCTGTGAGAGAGAAACAAGTGTATGTAAAGCTTTTCCAAACAATGTTAGCGGGAGCATTTTTACTGCAGGCAACTCACCGTCATAAGTATAGATGTTGATGTTGCGAGGTTCAGGGTAGAAGCAAGAGCAGATCAGTGACAGCATGGACAGCTCCTTCATTTTTTCCTTGTAGGCTAAAACAAAAGACTCAGGATTAGTATCTTTCATTTTCTGAATTTCCTCTTGGTGCTTCTTTTAATCTAAGTAACAATTACAGACTCTCTCAGAATGAATGTTGGCAGGGACACAGCTTCGCAAAATATAAATGAAAGAAAGATTGAAACAGGTGCATATTCCTTATTACAGAGGACATAAATGACATGTTATATCAGGTTAGATAAAAAGCGAGAAAAGGGAGTGAGAGAAAGAAAGGGAAGTAGGAGGAATGAAGATCCAGCAGGACAGGCAGGAGAGACAAAGAAGACAGAGAAAAAGGAAAACCAGACAAAATGCTCCGGGAGACAAGTCTGTCCGAATACACGCGTATGTGCATCTACCGGACAGAAGTATGACTCAGGAGGTGTCCTTTGTTGCCTTGGCCTATGTGGCCACAGATGTAGTCGGGGACAGGCAGAGAATCCATCAGGATTTTTCTCAAGTGGATGCATCTTTCAAGGATGCTTTCTCTTTATCCCCAAGAACACTTTCTTGTCCCAACTTCTTTCCACACATACCATAAAGCTAGATCTGAGATCTGATAAGGCTCTCATCTCCTCTGTGGAACCATCTCCTCTGCCCACCTTGCCAAGCAGCTGCAGGCATTCAGTGAGGGATCTCCTTCCTCCTTCACTCCCCCTCGCTATTTCATTTTTCCCTTTCTCCGTCAAGAGGCCTCCTGCCCAGGTAACCTGGCAAGGAATCTCCTCAGTGCTGGTTGTCACCAGGACAAGAGAAGACCCGACGGTATAAGGAGGTGGGATTGTCCCACCATTGTTGATTATCAATAAATTTTAAAAAAATGGAAGAGAAATTACAGGCATATTGTGCACTAACTTGAGGAAAGGTATGAACAATGGTGATGGTCTGATGTGTTGAATCTCACGGGTAATGTTCATCTTTTGGCAGGGGCTTCTGATCATTATGGTAATGCAAGGGAGGGTGAGTACCTTGGGAAGACAGGAATTCCCAGATGATTAATTTGGGCATTATTGACAAAGTCCATTTTTTTTTTTTTTTTTTTTGGCTAATGGGAAGCAGATTTGACACCCAGATGCTCTAGAGCTACCAAATGCTAGATGAGGAGGGTCCTAAAAGATCATTGAGCTAACAGTCCACCTACCCCACCACCAATTTTGCAAATGAAACTGGCTCCCAGAGGCTAAAGCCATATGTGGCCTCCAGATTAAAATGCAGTAAATCAATCAATATCAAGATTGCAAAGTAGCCTTTTTCTATTTCTACTTTTAGGATGAGGTTCAATGTCAAGGCTAGACATGCTTGCATATCATTGAACCACATGCAAAGATCAAATATTGCCATATTGTATATGGTTCAACCTAATACATCCAGACGGTCACTCTAAGAAAATTTTCTCTCCTTGTGTAGCTTATTTCCTTTAAAATAAACAACACAATTTGCCTTTTGTTGTAACAGTCCTGCTAACACCTACTTTGAGAGATTTCATTAGATGCTTTTGGAATTTTAGAAGGCTGAACCTGTATTTCTTTGTCTTATTTGTTTATTTGGTTAATAAAATTATGTCACTTCTAAAGTTCCAAGCAGGTTGGTAAAAAAAAGAAAAAAAAAGTTCCAAGCAGGTCTTTACATGGATGCTTAGTGTGAATCACAGCTTCTGTCAGATAAAAACATTTGGTGGTTTAATACATTTGATTCCATGAAGAATAAAACTCAAAACAGCAAGTTTTTGCAGGCTGGTGCCTTTTTTTTAAATAAGAGAAAGCCAAATGGTATCCAAGATATTTTGCACAATTAAGCACATACAAGGAACACATGTTAAAAATACCAACTTTATTAGGGAGGGCTAACCCCAAAATAAAAATAAAATAAGATCTCTATCTCATAGAGCAGTAACAGATTAAAGCTATAGAAGAACATGAATTTCTACTGAAAAGAATACTCCTCAACATCTGTCTTCCGTTTCTTGGAAATCAAATTCAATACATTTTAGTAAGGCCACTGCTCTATTATACTCTATAAGTTAATGAAGGCAGAAGCTAGAAAGGTTGTCTGAGACCAAAAGTTTAGAACCCTGTGTGTAATGTATAACCATGACTGATGAAAAATTTGTCTTTCCTCTCCTAGGTGGTTTGGGGACAAAACTCAATTGACCAATGTGGGCAATTACTTAAGGGAATCCTTACATTGTTTTTATCGAGGGCCATGACTCTCCATGTCATGAACATAGATTCTCATTCATATATTTGCTCTGAATCCTAAGGAGCTCCTTAAAACCACTTGCAACTAGTCCGAGCATATCCTGACTTTCCCTGCAACAAAGGCACATTCTCCAGTGAAGAAAGGTTTCCTCTTCACATGGTAGAGTTGCCCAGGTTTTCCCCAGGTGGCATTACTCTTCCTAATCCTCTCCTCTCAACTAAATTCCTGCCAAAATTTCAATCCCAATTGCCTCCTCAAGGTTTCTCTCTTTTAGGGGTGCTGTCCACATTGATCTCCAATTGCCCTTAGCTGACTGTACTACCCAATCTTGATTATATACTATTATATGTGGTTCTATACTGTCTAAGATCAGTCATTACTGGGTTTTGATGTGTAATTTTTGCTTATGAAACCATTGGCTCTTTGAAAACAAATACTACATCTTACTCATCTATGAAAAAATTCACAGCACAGGTCTGGATGGAACAGAAGGCTATTGCTTAATAAACTGTTGTTGGCTACCTTGCTCATTGATTTTAAGTCCATCTCTCAATTAACAAGTATTTATGATCACCACTGATGGAGAGGAGTTTCTGTAAGGCACTATGGAATTACAAAGAAATATTATAGTATCCTTATTCTCAAGAAGCTTTCAAATTTAGGAAATGGAATACATGGATATAAAAATATGGAGTATATGGATAGAAACACATGCAAAATATGGTGTCAAATAGAGGTACAGGTGATTTCTGTTAGAAATTCAGAAGAATCTCAAAGCCTTGGTGCTATGGGGAGGGGAGAGTGGTCAGGAATGGCTTTACAGTTACGGTTGCCAGATTCAGCAAGCAAAAATACGAGGTGCCTAGTTAAGTTAGGGGACATACTAAAAATCATTCCTTGCTTTTCTGAGGTTCAAATTTCATTGGGTGACTTATAGTTTATATAGCAATCAAAACAAATGGACCTGGATGGTAAAGACTGAGTGGTGTTAAGGAAAGCAAGGAAGGGAGAAGGTATGTTTATTATTGTTGACGTGGAAATGGGGTTCTGAAGAAGCTATCTGGAAGGCTTTTGTGGGTGGGTAGTGAGTTGAATTCATGCAAGAAAAGGATAACTGAACCATGGGGAGAATCATTCACTTCATTTTCATGGACTACACTACAATGAGGTTTTCAGGAGTTGTGTCCTGACACAAAGACTTCCTGGGGCTCAGTTTTGCTCTGAGATGTTGGGTAAGATGTTCTGAATTTTTGTTCATGTGAAAAGGTTATGACTTAAGATATTGTATTTACATTAAGACAACCATTCGTATATTTTTTACCAGAATGTCACAATATCATCAATTTTCTACATGGTACTTAAAAGAAATTTAAGCTCAAGGGTTTGGCTTTGAGTCCACTCTCAGGAATATTTCTGTGGGAAAATTTGAGAAGCTCAGAGGCGAGAATGAGTGGTTAGCTGGAAGTCCTGGTTTGCCTGCACAGTTCTAGGTAAAGCCCGTTAATAATATCCTCTTTCACTGTCAGAATTTGGCCATTACAATTATCTTAGCAATAGGGAGCCACTGAACATTTTGAAAGGGGGGTTACCTGGTGAAAGCCTCTTCTTAGAAAGATTTATCTAGTCATTTTATTATGCAGGAAGGACCTGTTACCACGAGATACACTTAAGATACAACCGAATGAAGTTCAGCAGGTAATGTGGTATGGCTTAAGAAAACAGTAGGGAATGGCAAAGGGAAAAGAAAGGGAAGATAGTTACTAGAGACCGTTATGAAAGAACAATGGATAGTAAACAATAACCGTATTTGGAGTTAAGGGCAGAGGAAGAGAGCAAGAGATCCTTACAGATGGGTGGTTAAGGAAGCTTTCCAGACAAACTGTCACTAAATCTGAGTCCAGTAGGATAGGTTGGCCACACCCTAGAGTATGGGTCAAAATATATGGAATTTGGATCACCTTTTTCTTTATCAACAATGAAAAATCCCAAGCAAATGTGAAGGCTATTAGAAATGCGCTAATAAGATTTCACTATTGATATTTCATACTTTGAACTGACAATCCCATTGACTTGTTTTTGGAACTCAGCATATATTAATTTTTTCATTATACCCCAAGACCAAGTAAAGTTCTGGGAAGTTTGTAAGGATGTGGGAAGTAACAGGTAATTCCATATAATCTTTCTCATAGTTGGTTGCATTTGCTATTAACTATTAATGTTTGTAAGTTAGTGTATTTCTCTAATGAATTCATTTAAAACTCAACCCATGTGATGTACAATGATTCTATAGCAATACCCGTTTCACCTAATGATGTATGAACACTAATTGTTTTTCCATTCTTCCAAATGGCTACAGTGGACTATGAATCATGGTAGCAGTGGCTATTTGGGTTTGGAGCACAAAGAATATATCAAGCACTGTGTTACGATATATGCATGCATTTCTCATTTAATCTTCTCGATAATGTTAGGAGAAAGGTATTATAATGAGACTAGATTTACAGATGAAAGAAAAAGATGCAGAGAAGTAGAGTAGTTTGCCCAACAGCCAACAGATCATGAAGTGTGGAGTTCAGTTTGATTATGGGTCTGACTGGTTCTATGTACCTTTGCCTGTAATGCCATTCACTTCTTCCAACTATCTGTTCCGATGCATTACACACACCTTCACCTTCTCCATATTGTTTTTTAACAAGAAAGTAATGTATGTTACTACCGCCTTTGAAAATAAAGAATCCAAGACTTTTTTCTCTTCCCATTTTTCATTGGCATTTGTTCCTTAATTAATTCCCACATGTGACTTACTGACTACAGAACTATAGGTCAAGTACAGAGACTTAGAGAAATAAAGTATAAGGTTTTTTTTTTTTTTTTACTTGTATGTTTTACTTGGATAGTAAATATTGGCAGAGATGGCTACAAAACTCAGGAACAGTTTCTCAAAAGGAACTCTGAGTATATGTATTCTTCTATGACTGAATATATCCTTATCCACTCCTATCACAGCTAATGAAGTAAGTGGAGAAAGTGGTAACTATCTAGGCATTTTAGGGGAAAAGACACATTGCTTTGGTTATTTGGGTATTTTAAGAGCAATATATTTTGCCTGGCAATTACCTGAATTTTTTCATTTTTTTCCTTTTTCATTTGTGTTTGTGTGTGTGTGAATCTGGGCAGGATTTTTTTTTTTCTTTGAAGAACAAGGAGCATCCAGGAGAACAATACAATTGATACTAGAGATTTAATAGATTAGATCTTGGTTTAGATTAGACCAAAGTAGCAGAGAAACTAATTGTACTTAGTAAAATAGGAAATAGACAAACACATATATAATGATTTCCTCACTCTTCTAAATATGTAGTCTTCACATAGATAAGAATCAGTGATCTTACAGCCTTCTTTGGCACCTTTTTCCATGTCATAAATTAAGTTCCTCATCCTTCTAACTTGATTTTGACCATATTGGGTGTGTGTGTGTGTGTGTGTGTGTGTGTGTGTTTTGCATCTGATAGTTTGATTGCTTTGGGGTCCTAGAGCTCGAGGTCAGATTATTTTCTAAAGGTCAAATCTGTCATCCTATTTAGAAATACTTTTGGGTGCTCTATCACTATGATTTTCTTCTTGAAAGAGGAAATAGATGAAATGGATTTTATTTAAAACACTTGTACACCACACTAGCTTGAATTTGGACCTTAAAAAAAGGTTGATGAATATAGTTGATGAATATGTAATTGAAGATTCAACATTGACATGAAAAATAAATCTCCCATTTTTGAAGGTCTATTTTAACATCCCAGAAGATCACTGATATGAGGTAATGTTCTAGATATTTCTGCTTCGATGATGTAATGTTAATTGGCTTAGCACAAAAATGGATTCAGTCTACACTCATTCTACCCACCTCCTCCCCACCCCCCAAATTACGGTTTCCTAAGAAATAATGACCAGGGTGGGTTTGAAAGATTAATGTTTGATCAGCTGAAACGGCATACTTTTCCTGCAGGAATAGATATCAAATCAAATTAGGGGACATTTAAGAAGGTCAAAGCTGTACAACCCATCGCTGGGTTGTACAGAAATATACGAGGCTCTTAAATTTCAATTTGATTGATTTTTGGCAAAGCAGCTGTGACAAGGAAAAGAAATTGGATGACATGAATCAGTCCTTGTGATAAAAAATGTAATAAGAGCGGTGAATTGTACCAATCTGAGACCTCACCTTACCCTTGATTTCAGTTAAACCTCCCGCTGAGTTTAATGAGAATCCCACTCTATCATGCAGGGTCTTGCCCTTTTTTTCTCTCCCTCTAATGAAAGACATTCTTACAGTCCTACATGGAGATCTACACTGGTTTATCGGCATAATGAAAGCTCTTTATTCTGTATATGTTTCAAGACTTTATTGCAAACCTAATTTTGAGTATTCAAGGAAATTTTTTCTTAGGCCCTAAACACTACCAGGTAGTATGGATAAAATGATCGCCTAATGCGATAGCTAGATTGGTTGGTACTTAAGTGAGAGGAGGCCATCTCAGACACTCCGGAGAGTCGGCTCACCTGCGTGAGTAGAGCTCTCTCATCGGAATGACTCTTCCTTCCTGCAGCCTCCTGAGCTGGAAGCAACTGTCATCTGAGGCTGCCCTGATGTTCTCTGAATTATGTCTGCAAAATGGCTTCCAACGGCACCTAAGTGATTTAAATTACTCCCCATGACTTTTTTCCCCTTCCCATTACTTTTTAACTTTATTGGCTGAAGACTGGACAACTACTTCCCATCCATTCTTAATTCAGCGAAAACTCATCCTTCCTGTCCAGACTAATTATTGCATTTGTGGGCTCAATTTCTAGAATCCAAAATGTTTTGGTTATCAATGATAAGGATGTCAGTTTCCTCTTTCACTTTGTTGTAATACTGTGTGACCTTTCTCCGGAAAAAAAGCTCTAGCTTCTACTTCATGTGGATTTTATTTTATTTTTTAAAAGATTTTATTTATTAATTTGACAGACAGAGGTCACAAGTAGGCAGAGATGCAGGCAGGGAGAGAGAGAGAAGAGGAAGCAGGCTCCCTGCTGAGCAGAGAGCCCGATGTGGGGCTTGATCCCAAGACCTTGGGATCATGACCTGAGCCAAAGGCAGAGGCTTTAACCCACTGAGCCACCCAGGCACCCCTTCATGTGGATTTTAGAATAAAGTCCATGACATGTGTCTTTGCATTGAATAAAGTGGTGTGAAACTACAAATACAGTAAGTTACCTACTATGTTCTCAGTGAAAGCAACACCTTTCAGAAATGGAAAATGCAAGACTTTTATCACAAGTGCAAAAAAGAAAAAAAAAACCTGTCATATAAGATTCATATAATTTTATCTCAGTTAATGGGCCAGTTGACTTTTCCCCTGAATGGACCAGTGGTTTAGATACTGAGGATACAGAAAATGAATTCAGAGAAACTTAACTCTCAATCACCAGAATGGGCTGCCTGTATGCAAATAAAGGAACATGCCAATTTATAGAAAACACTGTGAAAAAACACAGTAGGATTAAGCCGAGACTCCACAGCAACTTGTGTGACAAGACTTAGATGTTAATCTTGATTTAATTAACCTATTGGACTGAAAACTTACTAAAGCTTGAAAGCATATTTCTTGAAGCGTTTCTATGTAAACTTCTGCTTCCTTGGAATGGTGTGAAGTTTCTATGCATTCAAAAAACTCCATATTGTTGTTTTAATTCTCAGAGTGTTCTACAAAATACATTCTACTTAGAACATTTCCTAGCATCAACCACGAATAAAGGTATTTCACCTTGGTGTGATTGTCAAATTTTTCTTAAGGGTCCATTGGACAGAATCTTTATCTGGATAGTATACAGACTGCATTCAGATCAGTCTCCCTAAATGTTTTCTTAGGAAACCTAAATGGTATGTAAATGATTAATAGAAAATAACTATTTCAGGCAACGGCTGCAAAAACCTCATGGAAGGGCAAGCATTCTGCTTGCTTCCAAAAACCTAGGGGCGCCTGGGTGGCTCAGTGGGTTAAAGCCTCTGCTTTCAGATCGAGCCCCGCATCTGGCTCTCTGTTCGGCAGGGAGCCTGCTTCCCTTCCTCTCTCTCTGCCTGCCTCTCTGCCTACTTGTGATCTCTGTCTGTCAAATAAATAAATGAAATCTTAAAAAAAAAAAAAACCTAATAAGAATTCCAGGATCTCATTTAGAAACTTTGCAAAATGCACAGTATGTAACATTTACTTAACGGCACCCTAAAGTCAGATTTTTAAATCACATTCAGTGGCGTTTTATTTCAGGCATCCATTCAAAAACCTCACATTACATGCTTCTGTAATTGGTATAGTGAACCAAAACTGAACAATCAGGTAATTTTTCCCTCTGACCGAAAATACATCCGTGACTTTGCTAGTCACATTAGTATGTGCCTGGGTCACTCTGTGTTACAGAGAATAGAATGAACAAATACTTCTTTAAAAAATAATATATATAAATATTGTTAAGGTTTGAACTACCTGATAGTAAAAAAAAAAAAATATTGTAGTAATATTCTTGAGTAGCTCCGGGAGGATGTGGGAGTAGCAGAGCCTTGGAGGGGAGCGTGAAGCACCTTAACGTTACCGTGTCCGCAGGGCCTTCTTCAGCGTCAGATCTCCAGGCATGAAAGAAACCCTTCAGGTTAATCCCGGAAGGTGACGAAAATTGCTTTTTTGTTTTGGAAATCAAATGCTACTTCCTCAAGATCTGTCAGGTAAAGACTCATTTTCTGAAATAGGATTCCTCAGATCGTACACTGGTGCTTGAATTAGTATAGATTTCTGCAGGGAACGTAAAGCAACATACAAAGCCAGTAATGCATCCGAAGTCTGCATTCCACGGTGAGCTGGGGTCATCGCAGCTACAAATGGGGTTGAAATATAAAAGACAACGTAGGGGTGCCTGGGTGGCTCAGTGGGTTAAGCCTCTGCCTTTGGGCTCAGGTCCTGATCTCAGTTAGGGTTTTGGGATCCAGCCGGCATCAGGCTCTCTGCTCAGCAGGGAGCCTGCTCCCCCGCGACCCACCCCCACCTGCCTCTCTGCCTACTTGAGATCTCTCTCTCTGTCAAATAAATAAAATCTTAAAAAAAAATTTAATTAAAAAAAAAAAACAAAAGACAACATAGTCTAAAGCAGTTGAAATCACTGGCCACAGCGATTTAGTCATGGAAGGAACACTTGAAATCATCTATTTTTCTTATTTTATAGATGAAGAAAGCAGATCTAATAACCTTTATTACTTTGAAGGCTCCCTTTGGGGGTGATCGATGGTGGGGTGATGCTCGTGGCAGAGACAGAATGGAAAACAGAAATGGGAAAGGGGCGTCCTAAATGAAAGTGATGGCAGGCTTTTTATTTTTTATTTTTTTTATTTTTAAAGATTTTATTTATTTATTTGTGAGAGAGGAAGAGAGAGAGAGAGCGAGCTCAAACACAGGCAGACAGAGGGGCAGGCAGAGGCAGAGGGAGAAGCAGGCTTCCTGCCGAGCAAGGAGCCCGATGTGGGACTCGATCCCTGGACACTGGGATCATGACCTGAGCCGAAGGCATCTGCTTAACCAACTGAGCCACCCAGGTGTCCCGTTGGCAGGCTTTTAATAAATCAATGTCTCTCTTCAATATTTGACTCTCATGTTTCTAAGTCTGACCTTTTTTTATGTTGGTAAGAAGCAATCTTTTTTGCATTGTGGCAGAGACCTGGGAAGTCTTTAATTTCCTCTTTCAGAGCACTTGGGGGCTGCCTTTCAAAGATGGTCACATATTTTAGATCCTCTTGGGAAGCGAACCTTTCTGTGTGGGAAGACTGCTGCCTCAGGGGTGGATACAAAGTTCCTGGGATACCTCGTGATTATAGCTGCTTCTACCCACCAATACTATATGTGTACTCTGTATTACTTCCAGAATTCCTTCCAGTCACAGAATTTTCAGGAAGAATAGGTTTTTCTTTTACTTTGCAAAATTATGAAATGTGTGGAGATCCTTTCAAGTGAAACTATGATCCCATGGAGTTGCCCTCGGCTGAATCAATCCCACGTGAGAGGTAGGAAAATAAGCCCGAGATGATGACTGTGTTATAGGACCTTAAAGATCTTTTCAGAACTTTAGGTTTTTTATTTTATGACCTTGAGCAAGTCATTTAACTACTTTGGACCTTTTCCTCATCTATAACTAATAGCTCTAAGCTTTGAAATTTTATGATCCTACAAATTTAGTAATCTTGTTTTTAAATTTTTAAATTTATTTATTTGTCAGAGAGAGAGGGAGAGAGAGAGCAAGCACAGGCAGACAGAGTGGCAGGCAGAGGCAGAGGGAGAAGCAGGCTCCCCGCCGAGCAAGGAGCCCCATGTGGACTCGATCCCAGGACGCTGGGATCATGACCTGAGCTGAAGGCAGCCGCTTAACCAACTGAGCCACCCAGGCGTCCCAGTAATCTTGTCTTTAATAAGTAACTTTCCTGTTACCTACAGATTCATTTTGTTGTGTTTTCTGCAGTAGGCATTTTCTTTACCTATATTTTTTTAACAAGTTATTTTAAGGCATTGTATTTTTTTTTAAAGATTTTATTTATTTATTTGACAGACAGAGATCACAAGTAGGCAGAGAAGCAGGCAGAGAGAGAGGAGGAAGCAGGCTCCCTGCTGAGCAGAGAGCCTGATGCTGGGCTTGATCCCAGGACCCTGAGATCATGACCTGAGCTGAAGGCAGAGGCTTAATCCACTGAGCCACCCAGACGCCCCAAGGCATTGCATTTTTCAAAAGCCTTATATATTTATTTGAGAGGGAGAGAAAGGGAGAGAGCAAGAGTGGAAGAGCAGGGGGAGGGAGAAGCAGGCTCTCCGCTGAGCAGAGAGCCACACGCAGGGCTCATCCCAGGACACTGGGATCTTGACCTGAGCCCAAGGCAGACGCTTAACCATCTGAGCCATCCAGGTGCCCCAAGGCATTACATTTTAAACAAAACTTACTCAATATTTCTACTTGGCAAAAATGTTGCCTTTTTCCAAATTTTGATATTCCCTAATAAATATTTGTATGACATAAAATATTATAACATAATATTTTTCATAAAACAATTCACATTTTAAATTTCAAATTGTCCAGCTATTAGCACAAATTTCACTTTCCCACATGTAAGATAGATTTATTTTTGGCTTTGGCTTTAAATATATAATTTTCACTATTAGGCAGAACAAATGATGCACACCGTGTAAGCTTCTTGGATACCATTTAGAACTCTTTTGGAATCTGTAATACTCATTCTTAAGATATGTGAAGGATTACATGTTGTTTTACTGATTGAGGTTGAAAGAGCCCATGCATTTTATTCATTTGTGGCGGCAAATACCATATGATTTGGTGATAAATATTGCCAATAAAATAAAAGGAAAGCAAAAATGGAATCAAGTGTTTGATCTGCAGAGACAAATGTGGGTTGGAATGTGGCATAAGTGGCTGATATTGTTTTACAAATGACAATGTGGTAATGCATAATATATGAAGGCACAATGTTGCCTTTATTTTATGGTCTTTTTTTTTAAAATTTATTCTGCCCGAATATTATTCATAAAAGAGTGGCCTTGTGGTTGGGAATATTGCTCACATCTTCAAAACATTTGCCAAATAATAATAGATGGAGTAGGACAGGGGATCTGTGTACTGGGATGTGGGCCAATTGAGAAATGTCTCCCACAGTTGTGACTCATGCAGTTCCATAAGGCTGGGCTTGTATCTCCCTAAATACAGGAGTGAGTCAACCCTAATGGTTTCCATTACAAGGGCCTTTGAGTTTCTTCTCCTTTAAAAGACGATCTTTCCTGGCTTGTTTTGTAGAGGTTAGCCCTCATTCCTCTTCTATTTTGTTTGCTGCTTATTGTTTCTTCCCAACTATATTTAAGTTTTTTGAGGATGAGGGAAGGTGTCTCACTTAATGTTTTCTATAGTTTTCCCCCAACATGTAGCAGTGTGTATGGCAGTTAGAAGGTGTTCTGTGAACTCTTATCCATTGGGGGCCAAGCAAGGTAGGGCTGTTTGTCAGCTGCAAATGATATTTGAATGGGTCAGTGGCCCAGGAGCTCTCCCATTGCAAGCAGGTATAGAGTGGGGGTTAAGAGCCCAGATGTTCGAGCCAGATTGAGTGCAACTTTTCTCTCTACTAAATGTACTAGCTTCATTCATGTTATGCTCCAGACCGATATTTCTGCATACTTGAAGTTGTTTGCTTCTCCCACTTAGCGCTTATCCCCTAGCTGTAGCTGTGTGCATAGTTTCAAAATGGCACTAGTAAAAGGCACAACTATGATCGTGTGGTTCCCTGACAAAATTTAAGAAACCCCCACCCCTTTATTTTTCACAGTAGTGGGTAATCAACTCTCTCTATTCAGGAGAAAAAGGAGACAAGCAAATGTTTCCTCTACATGTATACGTTGTGTTGCTTTCTTTCTCTCCTCCCCCACCCACCCCCACCCATGGAAAGAATATGAACAGGAGCTGAAGACTTATGCTCTTGTTCAGGATCTTTTCAACTTTGAATAATTTATTAAACCTGAATAGGAGTTTATTTATCCACAAAATGGAGATAGGATGTTGTCGTAAGGATCGACTTAGGTATGTGTTGGGAAATTGAAATGCTGTACTGACATAAAATCTTGTTAGTGGAGATTCTTCTTCTATAAACTGATCTTTATTCTCGAGTGACCTTTTGAAGTTTTATTGGGCTTGGTTAAAGTGAAATGTTGTGGAACCTCATTTCGTACAGTTCTGCCTGCTTCTCTTAGTTCATCCTTATCTCACTGAATCAACAGACACAGTCAGAGCTCCTGCGATGTCCAAGAGAGACATAGCGGCTAAGCAGGTGAACCCTGAGCTTTGACTGGTTTGTCTTAAATCCTGACCCACCGCTGTGGGGGGGGTGACCCATCCCAGGCTGTGTGTGACTTCTCCTCTCTCCCTTTCTCACCTGTGAAAATGGGGATGATGATACCCCTCGAAAGTGTCTGGCATAGTCACAGAACCCGACAGAGCTAGTACGCAGCACGTGCTAGCCAACAGCACTGCTATTACTACCAGCCACTTACAAAGTAAGTGGAATATGGTTCAGTCCTAAAAGAAGCCCTCAGCATAGGTGGATCAAAGACGAAGGTCTGCAGCAAAACAGGAACTAAGAACAGCTCACGATGAGGAATCTGTAGTGTAGTGAGGTGAGCGCTAGACTGAAACCTAGCGCTGCCCTGAATATTTGTACCCCAGAGCAAGTCCCTTAACTTTCCTTGGCTTCTGCTTCCCTTCCTTGTCAGGTGGGGATAATGAAACTTGTTTGCCATAAAAATTAAATGGGGAAAAGGAGCATAAGGAGGATGTGTGGCATGTAGATGGTTCACTCGCAGTAGGGAAGAAATAAATGACCAGGGAGATGTTAGCAAAAGGTGTATTTGATGATATATGGCCAATTCCCACATTTACTGGGAGACAGTAAATCTGCTTTAAGAGTTCACAGGAAGGAAAGATTAAGGAAAGCCAGACTTGGGAAAGCTGCTAGAATTTGCTTCAAGGAGAGCAAATCTTCAGAAGCAATTCTGAGGAATCCTATTTGACTTCTTAGCTGACTATCCTACTTATTGCCCATTCGCTTCTAAAATTTAGCAGAAGTGATAAAACCTCTAGTTTTCTGCATAGAGAACTTCAGGGCTGTTTGTTACTTGTCATTCCCCTTGCAATTAATTTAGATGCATAAGCTTTGGTTTCACCAGGCAAGCAGGACACAGAGTCCAGTGTTCTGGGCAAGCTACATCTTTCTGCATTTCTTTTCTTAGATATGTTGTAACATAGCTTGTAGCAATTGGTGACCAATACAAACTGCAACTGTGAAACTATTTTGAGATTGCATTTTAAGAAAAATTTCAGTGAGTGAAATCCAATTCTTTCAAAGCTACTTAATTCAGTATTTCTTCCATGTCAGCCCTGAACTTAGAAAAAAATTTTACCCTAAATACTGACTTTCATTTTCTTTTATTTTGTTCTGTTACTAAACTTTTTTTTAAAAGGTTTTATTTATTTATTTGTCAGATCGAGAGAGAGAGAGAGAGAGAGAGAGAGAGAGCTCAAACAGGGGGAGTGGCAGGCAGAGGGAGAAGCAGGCTCCCTGCTGAGCAAGAAGCCAGATGCTGGGATCAAGACCTGAGCCAAAGGCAGCCGCTTAACCAACTGAGCCACCCAGGCATCCCAACTTTTTTCTTTTTTAAGCCAAGTTTTTGTCTGATAGAGAGGTGCAGCTCTTTGCTCTCCACTTTGTGCTTGGTTGCTGTTTCAGAACTCTGCTAGATTTTTTTAAAATTTATTTATTTGTCAGAGAGAGAGAGAGAGGGAGCACAGGCAGACAGAGTGGCAGGCAGAGGGAGAGGGAGAAGCAGGCTCCCTGCTGAGCAAGGAGCCCGATGTGGGACTTGATCCCAGGACACTGGGATCATGACCTGAGCCGAAGGTAGCCGCTTAACCCACTGAGTCACCCAGGCGTCCCTGCTAGATTTTTTAAAGTGAGGAAATATCTACATTTTCTTTAAAGCTGGTCTTTCCTACCAGGTGCATATATTATGAACTTGTGAGGATTTACATTGTTTTAAGGCTTTCATATAAAGCTCCTCCTTTGTCATTATTCTATGTTTATGAGAAAGTAGGAGTCTATTATTACCTGTATTTTATGGCCTTTGGATGTGAAAAAATATTGAGTACTTTTATACGGAGAGAGCTATAATCAACAGTAACTAATTTGAAAAAGGCCTTACAACACTTATAAATGTAAGCACACAATTCTATTAGTATGTCTGCAGTTATGTCATAAATATAATTCCTAGTTTATGTACCATACATGTATATGAAATTTTGGAAGCAAATACTTAAAATGCTCTTTTCTATTGGTAGTCAATTATCCTCCCTTAAGCCTTTGTAAAGTCAGATGTCAGATGAATCCTAATTTGATTTCTCAGGATATCTTTATTATTCTAACGATTACATTCTGCTAACATCTTCCAGATTTATATTGGCTGGTACCTGAAACACTATCGATTGAAAAGGTATTACTGTCATTAATGACTGAGGAATAATGCGAACCTCTACGTATCTATAGCCTTTTCCCATCACAGTCATCTAAGGAATATTACATTCTTACTGTGTGGCTCAAACTGATGGGTTTATAAGATTGTAAGGAGAGGAGACTCTGCGTGTGTTACATGATATAATCCCCACTTCTCCACTCTTTTTTTCTTTCTTTGAGAGTTGGCGGTGTGGGGGGGCAGGCAGAGGGAGAAGGAGAGAGAGAATCCCAACAGGATCCATGACCAAGGTGTGAGCACCTGCCAAGGGGCTCAGGCAGATCTCACAACCCTGAGATCATGACCTGAGCTGAAATAAAAAGCCAGAGACTTAACCCACTGAGCCACCAGGATGCTCCCCTTTCTGCTCTTTCAGAGAACTCAGTGTAGACTTTTACATCTTATTGTTCTTCTTAATTATTTCTAGTGAATGTGACATTTTACATAGATGAGCCGTACTAGGCAGACAAGAACGGTCAATTTTATTTGAAGTTTTATATATATTTGAAGTTGGATGAGATAGGAAATATGACTGTGAAACATGCTAGGAGAAATAAATGCAAGAGAGGTGTACTTTTAATTTTGGCATTCTCTGGAGTGGATCTGTCTTGGAGACATAATATATTGGCAGCTGCATCATAAATATAATATCAGCTCTCCCTATATCACAAAGAATTGTTGAATAGTGGTCATTTCTTAAATTCCAAGTAATTTCTAGTAGATTTGTTACTACATTCACAGAGCATAAGAATTTAGAAGTTTACTTTAAAGGATTACTTTTATTTAATATTTTCATCATCTATTTAGGGGGGCTTGGAAGGAGATTAAATTTTGTTTATTAAAAAGTACTTAACAGTCAATTGTTTAATGATGCCTATAACAACCATGTGATTTAGGTGGCATTATTTTTTTCATTTCATAATTGAGTAAATTGTGGTATAGAAATGATAATTTGCTCAAGGATTATCTGATAGTGAGTAGCAGGGCAGGGTTCAAAGCTATGTCCATCTAATATGCAACCCATCTCTAATCTGCCTGACCTAAGTTTTTTGGGGGGGGTGGAGGGGGACTGTTTTTAATTTACATAGCATTTTGCATTCTTTTGAGTTCCGCGACAAGTTGCATTTTCTTATTATACAAAGCTTTTCCCTTTTGTTTTTAACTTTTGGAGGCAGCTTTCAACCAAGCTTTCAGCAGCATGAACATTTGGGTTTAGGTTGTTTGATCTAAGGTGGGCTTGTACTGTTGCTTGATGGGGCAGACTCAGAAGGTAGAGAACATCAAGGTGGTGCTGGTAAGGGGCAAACATGGAACCAGCATAGCAATTCGTATTGAGTTTTATCTTTTCCTTTTCAACCTTCTGATATTTTCTATTTCTAGTTGCAAGGGCACGGCTACTTTGCCCAACAATTCTCTTACCTTGATGGCTGCTATCTTGGGCCACTATTCATCACCCTTCCCTTAAAGAAGGCTGGGTTGGAGAAAAATGGGGTGGGGACTGACTGCAAGAAGTTAAGCTTTAGAGAAGTTAGTTGCTTCTTCTCAGCCGATGTTCATTTAAAAAAAAACTTTTAAAGAAGAATCTTGGGTGGGACCTAAGCACAAGCCCTTCAAAATATCACATACTGTTGCTAAAGCAATTCACTTGACATTTTATTTTAATTTATTATTTAGGAAGTGTTTTTCAAAGAAAACCAAATGACCCCGTTTCTGTGCTCCTTGTTCCTTCGTTATTCGTTCTAAATGTGCATCAGTACATGGGTAAAATATCCAGGCATTCCATCTGATGACACATAATGCCACAGGCTGTATTTATACAGTGTTTGACAGATACTAATCACTTTCACATTTGTTTCCCTGGCTCTGGAAAGGACCCTCTGAAACAGACAAGGCAATATCTTGCCACTTTAAAATGCTACAATAGGGGCACAGAGAGGAAAAGGGACCTGACCAAGGTTGGCTAGCTGAGACAGTCAAGACTAGAGCTCAGGGCTTCGGAATCCTGCTCCTGGGCTCTTCCAGCAACACAACCCTGGCCGCATGTGGAGAGGGGGCAGAGCTGTTAGGGTTTAAGTCCTCTATTCGCTGAGTCCAGAGTTGCAGAGCTGTTCAGAGGAGGGAAGTCACACTAGAAGGCCATGCTGCTCCCCACAGTTCCAGGTACCCACTGGTCATCAGCATTAGGTTTGATCCAAGTGTGGTTCTGGACCAGGAGCATCAGCAATGTGCCCTCACCCTCCAAGCTTGTTAGAAATGCAAATTAATGAGACCCACCTCAGAGCCAAGGAATGGGAATCACAACCTCAGGGGTGAGGGTGCTGGTGCAGGATGGGATCTGAATGCTGCTGAGGCTCAGTTAAGGTGGAGAAACCTTGTAACTAAGGGATTCCCTGGCTGGATTGGTTGATAGAGGACACTAGTTAGATATTTCAAGTTTGTATCCTCTGGGTGGATCACAGTACTTTTAACTGATGTTCTTTGTGTAGCATTATGTACTGTCTTGTAATATGGTAGGATAGTATAATAAAATTTTTTAAAATGGTGGAGACTTCCAGTTATGGTTTTAAGCTACTACTACTGGCATTCAACTTTTTTGTATGTACAGAGTCTTGTCTTCTACAAAAGACTAAATTCCCCCAAGCAAGAGAATCATATTTATTTATAGTCTCATGATACTTAGCATAAGCTTCAGAGGAGAATTGGTGCTTGAATCTATTTTACTTTGGTAAGTCTTGTCATTAACTATTAACTATTAATGACTTTGGACTAGAGGCAAATATGTTTAGTGTGTGACCTCCCTCATGTATGCCTATTTATTTATAAGACTTAGAGGAGTAAGTGCTAAACTGTATTAGTTTTATTTTTATTACATAATATATTATAACATTATAATCATATAGAATACATATTTTCTATATGATTATAATATATAATTATCTATCTATCTATCTATCTATCTATCTTTATTAGACACATATTCTGGCCCTGGCCCTGAAGTTTACCACATATGAACTTGACTGAGTAAATTCTTTGAGCTTAAACTGACTCATTTTAAACAGAGCAACATGTATACTATGCCCATTTCATAGGGACTATGTGAAGATTAAAAAGGAGAGAGGAAGTAAATATTTTCTAAGAACTACAAGGTCCTTACAGATAGATCGTGCTATCTAACTCTTCTTTTGAAACTTTTACATTTCTCAGTCTTCTATGTTTGCTCTCCTTTTTTTTAATATGAAAGGAAAAGGTAAGTCTGAAGTAGAATGGAAAGATTTTTAAAGTGACAAGGAGTCTTGGATAATCATGTAATCTGTACATCAAAAGACTAGAATTGACTCTGGTAATTTTTCATGTGTTTGAATGATGAGAATGAGAAGGCTGCTAACTGGTGCTTTTCAGAGAAAGCTGCAAGACTTAAATTACAACAATAGATATTAGTGTTGGGAATAAAAGAGAACTTGGCAGGCATAAGGACAAGATGTTCCGTAGCAAGATTCCAAGGGAGCCTCCAGGAACTCCAGGGTTGATGAGCTGTCTGACGAGGTTGGTGCCCCTTCCCCTGAGATTGGAGGAGTGCTACCAAGGAACGTCTTGAGATTTTCTGGTCTCCGTTTTGCAATAGTCAGTATATTGCAGGTTGAACTTTGTCATGTGAGTTAGACTTCTATCTACTAGGAACCCAGAACTGAAAGATTATCATTAGGTTCATTGTGAGTCTTGTTGTTGAATGGAAATCAACCAGGGCTGTGGTGCATGGGGAAATCTTCCAAAAGAGGGAATAGAGTGCTAACAAAAAATTAAAGTTTACAATGCTCTCTCATATAAGTATTTGTGGAACAAGGTTTAGATAAAGTTCATCCATTTCTTTTTATTCTGATATAAAGACCTGCTACTTGAATGGTTGAAAGATTGACAGATTGATAGTCGGATGATCTATTGTTAGACTAATTATTTGTCCAATGGATGGTGTACAAATTCTGACATTAAAAGTCTTATTCCAAAAGAATAACTGCTAAATAAGCACTCATACAGGCATTGCTTTACAACTTCACTTAAAAAAAAAAAAAAACAGAAAAAAGTCAGGCCCCGACAGTGTTATTTTTGGTGTACTATGCAAAAACTGTAATTATCTATTTCTGGTCAAATTTTTTGGATTTTGTCATTTTCCCAAGTATTAGATATTTTAATCTGGAGGTCGACAAAATTGAAAATGAGGAAAATCTTTAATTTTTGTTACGGTTTTGTAGTAAAATGTATGACTGCTTCTCTTAAGTACAGTTCCTAGAGAAGCTTTATTTCCAGATGACTAACAAAATGATTGCTGAAATGCATTAATTAACCTTTATATTCACATAAAAGTGTTTTGTGAGAACAAATGTACACAAAATGTTATCTTTAATCATGGCTAATAAAAATGGGTTATATAAACACAGGTTTCACTACTGCATATGTCTCCTTGACAAATGACAGGACCTGATTCCTTTATTAAAAGATAATTAAAAATGTTTCACAAGGGATTCAGAGCCTTCCTCCTGCCCGCTTGCTTTTGAGATAATAAGGGGAAGAGTCTTGAAGTAATATCTAATGATTATACTAAATGTGGATGCCTAGGTGGTATATCTCTTTTAGTTCTAGATTTATTTCATAAAAAATTATTAAAGCTAAATATCTAGTGTCTATGTAAGGAGGTAAGTGTCCATTTTAAAATGCAATAACCATGACGACACTGATTAGATTAAGTCAAGATTTTTTTTTTCTTTCTTTCTTTCTTTCCAGACTGGTCATCATGGTGTGTCCACATGAGAAGTCTCTGCTTCTCTCTTAGCCTTCAGACAGCCATGTGTTCCATACATTACAACCCCCAAGGTCTCATAGCTCTTGTTCCCCCAAAGCCTAAATCAAGGCAATTATTTTAATAAGTCCCAGGTTAACAATTAAAGGTAGCCATCAATTTGAAGGCATCGCCTCTTTAAAGTGAGTCTGTGCTAAGAAAGGATAAGACCATCTCAGGGTTGTTAGACAAAATGGCAGTCTCACGGGTTTGACCTCCATGGTGGGAACACCTCTGACATGGAGCATTTATAAGAGTAACCGGTACTGGTGGTACTGGTTAAAGGGACAGATTCTGGAACCAGATGGCCTGGGTTCAAGTTCTGTATCTAATTGTGTGACCTTGGATAAAAGTTACTACCCCTGTGACTCAGTTTCCTCATTTGTAAAAGTACTTACCTTTTGGGCTTATTGGATGATTAACCTAACTAATATGTGGAAGGTGCTTGGTGCCTAGCATGTTATATATGCTATATAAGGGTTAAATCAATCAGTAAAAATCCTTTCTTATAGATACTCTAAAATTTATGTCTATGCTGAAAAAAATGAATCTTGAAAGAGAACAGTGGCAGTGGAAAATTGTTGATTGACAACAACAGCTACAAAACAGGAATGGATAATCTTGAGGCTTAATCCAACTTCATGTTGCATAATAGTATATCCTACAGCTGTGGGGCCAGTTTTATTGGGGACGTTTTTAGTGCTCTATTTGGGAAATAATGTATTTCTAATTTGAGATATTTTATGTATAGTATAATTTTGTAGGATAGCATTTCCAGAAACGTGGGAATGCACCCCACTGCATGGGAGCACTGACATATGGTATTTTTGGAGCTATTTTTCAAAGTCTAGTTTTTTTTTTCCTTTAGGTTGACTTTCTTCCAAAGTTAGTATGGAACAATGGAGGTCCTTTATTGGCTTAAGTAAGGAGAAAACACATATATAATACATAATCTGCTTTCAATTATGCAGCCATACTCAATAAATTATTAATAATTTTCTCATGTGGAAGAAATTCTGTTACAATAATTTGGTAAGTAACACTTATGGGCTATGTTGAAAGGCAATTTTAGTGCTGTTTAATCTGTTTTAGCTTATACAGTATGTGGAGTATTTGTAGCAAATTATCTCTGTGGCAAATGGGATCAGCTATATGGCAAACTGAATTAGGCAAATTTTAGATTATCCCATAACTAAAAGGTTGTGAGTTGAACTCTTTGTTCTGCACATTGTTTTGTAAATAACAGTAAGCTAGCAATATTGATTTATCATCTTTCTCCACTGTGCCACAAGCCATATTCATTTTTTCTTAGGCACACACACACACACACACACACAGAGCCAAATTCTCATTTTCCACATTTTCTTGAAGGCCTTCTGCTGCGTCCTACAATATGAATATATTTTTAAAAATCCAATTATGAGAGACTGATGGCAGAGAACACATAAGTCCCAGACGAATAAATCCCCAAGAGCATGAAGGGGGAAGTGAAATATTTTGTAAAGATTGCCATGCACTTGAAAATATTAAGACCCAATACCAAAGCTTACTAAGTGAGGAACACCTGTATCACAAGTCTCTCTTTCTGAAACTGACATACTGGGTGGTTAGAGTCAGCATCACCTGGGAGTTTGCTAGGACTGCAGAACGTCTGGTCTCAACAGTCCTACTCTATCAGAATTAGCATTTTAATGAAAATCACAGGTAATTCATATGCACATTAAAGTTTGAGGAGCACAGTAATATGAAACTATTAAATATTCTACAGATGGATTATAGTTACGTGAAACACGAGAGAAAAAAAAAATCCCTGCCAATTCAAACATGGACAAAAACTACTTTTGGTGATCCTAAAAATTCCTTTAGGCTTGTTTTTGGTGTCCCCCTCCTCAGTATCATGTTGTATCTATGTTTTAACTTCTGGCCTAAAGCTCCCTAAAGGTGGACACTGACATTCAGGTATGTCTCCAACATCTTGAGCACATTTTAAATAAAAGAATAAGTAAACAATGTTTTTGTTTAATTTATTCCTTTATTTAAACGTTACAACTTTCTGTTCCTAAATAATTTTGCTATTACTACTGACCATTTTCTACCATTCATCCACTACAAACTCCCAAAATGAACATAAATGATATTATAATAACAATGTAATAAAACTAGAAAGTAAAATCATAAGAGAAGGACTAGCCAGGGTTAACACTCATTTCCACTCATTTTTAATAGTCTCCTTGAAAATGTGCACAAATTTTCATCCAGTAGGGTAAAGTATGGCATTAATTTATTGAATAAGCAATTGAATGTTCCAGATTAAAAAAAAAAAGATTTTATTAAATAGTATTTGAAACTGGGTTTAAAAAAAAAACCAAAACAATCACCTGTTTCTTTAGAGAACTAGTTTGCCCTCTAGTGGGGTGAAAGCTTATGTGGACTCCAAGGTTTTCCAACGGAGAGAACAGGAAGCGAGAACCAGCCTCGGTTCTGGAAACATCTGGGTCATCAGCTAATTTGGTATTTTATGTGGCCAATTTCTTGCATTTTTCATATAAGGTCACAGATCCTGTGACAACAGTATAGTGTGTGTTTTTCCAAGAAACAAATAGGAAATTGGCATGAGCTGGAATTGGGTTTTAGCAGCGTGGGAATGGCCACACCCAGAGCAGGTAGCCACCTGTCCAGGGCCAGCATCATCCAGCCTTGTGAGCAAGGAGCTCTTGAGATGGAATGGGGCATGTAGTCAGCCCTGCTCGGTTGGAATAAAAAAAAACGTGGTGATTGACAAATGAGGAATTTTCCTAAAGATGGTCTGGATTCATTAATGACAAAAATGCTCAATTAAATGTGATTGATTCATCTCCCATTTCATCTTTAACCTTACAGATTTAACTTGCAATTCTGGATGATAGAAACTACTAGATATTCACAGAACTCAGTAACTATTTTGATCCTACATTGTAGGGTGAAAAACTATTTTATTGCGTGCATCGGCTTTATCCACTCTGAAAGGACTGCCAGGCACTGTGGAATCTGAGCAAAATGTAGCCTCTTACAGCCTCTTCATCACAGGCTACTTGATGGTAGACATACTGGCTCAAATGACTGAATGCTCCTATCCATTAATAATTAAAAAAATCTCCAAAGCAAATAAATGTATTTTTAGTGCAACAAATAAAATCCTGCTAAAAATGTTAATGACTAAGAGCAGAGGGACTCATTCTCACAATAAAAATACTCCCTTCCTCCTTAGGATAAAACTATTTACTACAAAGCCATAGTTCACTTTGCAAAACCATTGCGAATAGTGACTGAAAAAAATTCCAGACTTTAATGCTAAAAACCATTCAATCTTATTTATTATTTTAAAGTACACTTTCAGAGAATTTTGACATGTGTCGACAAATGCCACCAGGTATACTAATTTATATCATCATACTAGCTCTTTGTATAGGGCTATACTGGGTCACGTAATGCTTACTACAGGTTCAGCTTACTTGCTGGTATTAACCATATATATAATTAATTGATAAGCTACTGCTATTTCTCTTTCAGTTTTTTTGTTTGTTTGTTAGACTTTATTTATTTATTTGACACAGAGAGACATAGGGAGATAGGGAACACAGTAGAGGGTATGGGAGAGGGAGAAGCAGGCTTCCTGCTGAGCAGGGAGCCTGATGTGGGGCTCAATCCCAGGGTTCTGGGATCATGACCTGAGCTGAAGGCAGATGCTTAATGACTGAGCCACCCAGGCGCCCCTCTCTTTCAGTTTTATGTTGCAATCCTGACTAAATCCTCATTTTTCCACTCCTGGTTATTTATATATCCGTTTAAAAGGTGCCCACTTTATTAGAGTAGATAATGGGGAATACTATATGCACCTAAGACAATCATGCTGAATAATTGTTTAATGAATCAGGAAAAAGCACCCGCCCTGGTGATTGATTGATTATGCTGTGCAACTGAAACGAGTTCAAAATCCATTATTTTAGTATTGCAGAGGTTGTACTTCTCTTCATGATTTGCAAATACAGCTTACTCACGACAGAAAGAACCCTTGCATTTGTCATATTTTGGGTGGGATTTTTATTAATGGAATGGTGGCTACCATTTCAGGATCCAGGTTTCTGTGCCGAACTGAGACAGTATCAAGAATCAGCAATTGGAAGAACAGTTTCAGAAAAAAAGAATAGAAACAGTTAAAAATGTGTGCATAACTGATGTATATTGATTGGTAGATATAACCTTATCGATTACACAGTGAAGATCATTACATCTCAATTATATACGTATAATTTTACCCTTTGCAGTCACAGTTATCTGCGGAGAATTTTCCAGCAATCTCTGGCACACAAACCCTATCCTTAGTAAGCACCTTCAGGTAATACCCGACCCACAAGAACATATGTAATCCAGACAGGAATTGAAAACACATTCGCTTTATAATGTAATATGAACAACAGGACAGAAAATTCCTTTTTTAAGGGGTGGGGGAGAAGGAAGGGAAGAGTAGAAGGAAGAAAAGAGAGTGCAACAAGGGTTAATCCTTAAATTCAATCATTCAAATCTTTTGAACAAATAAGGCCATTAATTCATGAAGTAGTAGTAGTAGTAATAATAATAATAATAATAATGATAATAATAATAATATGAAATAACACTGATAGTGATGAGTTTGTCGCCCCCCTCCTGCAGCAGAAACCTCCCGGTGCGGGTGCAGAACGCAGAGCGAGATTGCCCCCATCCCTCATTCTGAGAACCTTTCTGGACTTGCGGGTGAATCGCGAACTGAGAGACGTGGGGGTAGCTTAGGACACTGCGCAGAAAAGCGTCTCCCAGGCTGCACCGGAGAGGGCGAACGCCCAGCTCCGGGGAGGGGAGCACAGGGCGCGGCGCGGGGCTCTGCAGGGCTGGCAGCGCTCCACGCGCCGGTTCGCCAAGAGCGCCCCCACACGGCCAGCGGCTGGTTAGTCCGGGCCGCAGCTGGGAGGGGTGGGGCCGAGCCGCGCCTTGCTCGATTAGTGAGGGTCCCTTCTGGAGAGACTATCCAGAGACTACGTCCCGGGAAATGATAGAGAAACCCGCTTGGACCGAGGGTTTCAACTGGGGGGAGAGTAGCCTGAACTCCGCGGGTTGTGGGAGGGCGAGAAGAGAAGAACCCTCCCCGCACCCCTGGGAAGGGGTCACCTCTGCGGTCTTGCCGCCGGCTGGGGTGGGGCCGCGCTTTTGTATGGCCAGGCGGGGCTCGAGCCAGCTTTTCTGCAGAGACGCCCGCTTGGCTGGGAGGGGCTCGGCACCAGGACTTGGGGCGATACCGGGTGTCTGCGCAAAGCAAGGGGGTGTCTGGGTTGTTCTGGACTGCGGGGCTGAAAAAAGGGAGGCTTTAGGACAGCAGACCGTTCAACGGCCCCTCCCCAACTCCATTTCTTCGCCAAGCCTCGGAGCCGGAGGTCTTCCCAGAACCGCAAAAAGGGTGGGGCAGGGCGGGGCTGTGCCGAGCAAGCCCTGTCCGAGGCTTTATCCCTTCTCCGCATCCCGCACCAGTGTCCCGGGGGAGGGGTGCTTCCAGCAGTCACCAGACCTCGGGCCCATCCCTGCCTGTCCACCCCGGGGGCCACCGAGCGCTGGAACCATGGGACACTCAGAGGCGTACAACCGGTTGGGGATCTCTAGGGTCTCAACTGTTACCCTGATATATAGGTTGAGCTTATGGAAATTGCCATTATTTGGCCCTGTCTGACCTAGAAGACGGGTATTTTCACGTGGTTCAATTTATTAAGAAGTTGAGCTGTTTTGTATCTGTATTATTATATCTACACTTATCTAGGTTCCCGAAGCTTTTACCCAAAACGATTAATGAGCTCAAAGAAGCATTTATCCGCGTCAATGTCTAGTTACCCTATGCAATGTGGTTTTGAAAAGAAAAATGTTAACCCACTTTTTTCCTCCTCTCGGTTAAACAGAACAATGAGGCCAGGGTGGGGAAGGCAGGGGCAATGGTCAGGTCTCATTCGAAAGCCGAGTCGGAGTCAGTAGCTACAAGCGCGGGGCGTGGCGCTGCTGTTGCCCCCAGGGCTGGGCTCCTGGGTGTCGCGCTGCGCTCCCCATCAGGCCCTCTTTCGGCTGTAGCTGCTGCACCCGGCGGGGGGGAGGAGTGAGGGCGCCGGCTCGGCTTCACACAGGGTGGGGCCGTCCGCATTGAGCGCCCAGCGCTGCAGGTGCCTCCCCCTGGGACCGTCCGTCCTCACACAAAGAAACCCCACCCCAGCGCCTGGGAAACCGCTGTCCCTCCACCCCTCCCCACCGCGCGCTTCCCCGCCCCTGCAGCTGCCCACCCGCGCCCTCCATGCCCTCCCCGACTTCCTCTCTTTCCCCTCCCTTTCCCTAAAACAAAGGAACGTAGCACCCCATCCCCCGCCCTAACCTCCCCGCACCGCGCCCCAGGACTAGCGGTTTTTGGGACGAGACAATACCATAAAATTTGCCCCGTTCTCCACCCGGCCCCCCCAACCCGTCTCCACCCATCTTTCAAACAACCTAAAAGGGACCGATTTGACTTCGCATTTTTCTTTTCCCTTTCCGCCACCTCCCTCTCCTCTTCCCCATTTTCCTTTTTTTAACTAGAGAAGAAATAAAGGATGTTACAAGCACTTTCCAAAATGTCCCTTAACCTCATTTAAGGCAAACAGTAAAGGTAGCTCCCTCCCCCCACGATTGAGCCCTAATTTAAAACATGGAAACAGAACAAATTCTCTTCCCATGGGAAGGCAACTTACCTGCTTCTTCCTTTCAAAAGAAAATTTTAGTTTTATATTTCCAGGGACCCTCTCTTTGCCCTTCTCAAACCCCCAAAACTGCCTTAGACCTTCCCGGTTTCTGTTTTATCATTAACGTCTTTTTCTTTATAAAATATTTCCCAATGCCTTAAAAGATCTTAAGAAAGAAGGTGAGAGGTGGGCTCCAGGTCGAGCCGAGGAGGCGCGATGCCTTACCCATTGCTGTTTTAGCCATTGTAGAGATGTGCAGATGCGGAGCGGTGGCGAAGGCGAAGGGTCCAGCTACAGCAGCCGAGAGCGCGAGAGAGAAGACTGAATAAGGCACTGAGTCTGCAGAGTGGGACCGTGCGAGAGAAAGAGCAAGAGGCAGGAGCCCATGAATAATTATCACTCAGAAGCTCAAGCAGATTGGCTCCCAAGGTCCCCTGACATGACTCCCGCAGAGTCAGAATCTCCAAGCATTAAATATTGATCGGCCAATGGTGCTGTAGTACAAAGTACCAGAATGCAGTTTGAAATGGAAATCAGTCCTTCCCTGGCAGCTCCCCCCGTTTTGGGGGCCTGATAGTACAGTCCAAGTAGAGTGAAGCCTTAGCCCAGAAGCCTCCTAGGAGCTAAGAACTGGGCTGTGTCTACCTGGGAGCCAGGAGGATTGACTATATTCACATATGTTTTATCGCACAAATAGACATAAAAAGGGGAAGGGATTTAGAGCTTTGAGAAGTCTTCACAACTTGCTGACTATTGGAAACATCTGTTTGAGCATCGTGGGTTTACTTGTTCATGTTTTCTCCTTCACCTTTGGCCCTGCTTTGGTAGTGTCTAGTCTCCCAGGGTGACCCTGTGTCTTGCTATGGTGGCAGTTTGAAACAGAACTGCATTATTGTCCTTTGTCTCTCAGCACAGTTGGACTCAGATGTCTTGGACTGTTGAAGATCTCTCAGCAGAGTGAGGCCTGGTGTTTTCTACTCTTGGCACAGAAGGAAGGGGCCGTCTGGGCTGTTGGGAATAGGGACAAATAGTTATGGTCTACCTGGGACCTCATGGAGGAGGATGAAAGTCAGTTTCCTGTCTTGTTCATCTGGCTACAGGGTAGAACCAGGTTGGCTGATTGGCTGGAGCACTGGAGGAATCATGGGTGGGTAGTACAATTCTGACTTGGAGATGTAGGATTATAGGGACTGAGATCTCAGTGACTTTTGCAGGTCTTAAAGGAGAAACCTTTATACTGAACGCTTCATGGAGATGAAAGGTGTGACCTGGAGCAGGATTCTTCAGAGATCCAGAGACTCCATTGATATGGACCCAAGCAAGATGTCTTCAGGTTTCAGGTTGAGCAATGTGGTGTGTGAGTATCTCCCAGATAAGGTGCAAAAAGTGACCTGTCATTAGAGAGAAGACATTCACTAATTCATTCCTGTTGACTTAATGAACATCACTCATTAATTCATTCTTTCTCAGAAGACTCACATAAATATTCATTGAGCATTTATCATATACCAAGATTTGAGGACACAATGGTGAAAAAGATTTTAGACCTTGTTCTCATGGAGATTTTAATCTCTGTTAATTTAACAGTTCTGTGATTTCACTGAGCCTTCCTCCATTCTAGGTCCATTCAGAAAATGTGGTTTTTGACATTTGAAAAAAAGGCAAAGGATTGTTAATCCCATTGCATTTGAAAGCTGAAAGAATAACACGTTGAAATCATGAACATACACAAAATCCTGGCAATTTTAAATTTTATAAAAAAGAAATGATTGGGATTATTCTAATGAATGAAATAAATTCTTAGCAACTATCTATTAAATCACATTTCAAAATTTCTTCATAGCCTCATGAATAATATGCAGTTTTGAACACACAAAACCATTAAAAAAAAAAAAAACACAAACCACAGGCACTCTCCTTGGTGCTGAAATTAATTTCTTCACCTCCTATTAACTTGTGAGACATTTAAACTCCATGGACATCTCGCTGAGTGATAGAAAGTACTGGAACTAGAGCAATTCTGACCTGCTGAATCACAGGAAAAACAAAGGATAAAGTGGAGATCAATAAAATTACTTCTTGAACAGGAAGATTAGAAATTATTTTTCCTGTCATTGTACAGGTCTGTGGCTATGACACAGCAATAGAGCAGTATGGAAGTTGGCAAGGTCTGGAAATAAATAACCATTTTCTCCATTCCTATGGTCATTTCCCACTTTAAATGTGAGATCTAATTCCTTCCCAGTGGAGCAGTTACCAGTCATGATATGAAGAATCTTTAGCATTCTGTGTGACTCCTATCTTTAGAATATTCTTCTTCCAACCATCCCCTTCCCCCTCAGGCTATGTAACATCTTTACACATTCTTTAGCTTCCTTGGAGAACAAGATCCCTAAGTCATGGTATTAATGTCTTTAATAATTACCACATAGCAGTTGAATAAGATCTTCTGCACTTTTAATCAAACAAAACAAAACACACATTCTGCTGTCTAATCTCTCATCCTATGGTGAACATGACTTACTAATGGATAGGAATATGAGAAGGAGGTCAGTATCCATAGGGACAACTGTCACATGTGTTTCTCTTTTCTATTTGTGACTTTCTGAGTGCTAGCCACCTAACCTCACCTATGTGTGATTTTCAAGTAATGTCAAGCAGGGTAGAGGGTAGGTTAGTATATTTAACTATAGAACATCGAGATAGCATTGTCCTCAAGTGGCGAAGAAAAACTCAATAAATTCAAAGAGCTGACTTATCATCAATTATTGTTCTTTCTTTTCTTTTAAGATAGTAATTTTAGTCATGGATTTGGCCCGAGGGGTAGGGACAAACAGGAACAGAGAATTATCTTATATTCAGTAGTTTATTCATTGTTCATTCATTTATTCAGCTAATTAATTCACCCAACAAATATTTTTAATGAAATTTCAGGCATTAATAGTATGAAATCAGCCAACCTTTTCCCTAATGTCTCAAAAATACAATGAAAGAAAATGTAACCCCCATTTCTTCAAGAAAATGCTATTAATTTTGGAGGACAAAGTGTTTTGGTTGCAAAATACAGAAAAGACAACCAAACTGACTCTGATAATAAAAGGTGGCTTTTTTTCCCCCTTTTTATTCATCTAACTACAAAGAGGTAGAGTAGGCCCCAACGGTCTGGAGATAAGAATCAGATTTCCCTGAAGCAAGGGTTTTTTTTTTTTTTTTAAGCTTTATTTATTTATTTGTCAGAAAGCCAGTGCAAGAAGGGGGAGCAGCAGGCAGAGGGAGAAGCAGACTCCGGGCTGAGCAAGGAGCCCGATTCAGGGCTGGATCCCAGGGCTCTGAGATCATGACCTGAGCTGAAGGCAAATGCTTAACCGACTGAGCCACCCAGGTGCCTAAAGCAAGTGGTTTTGATAAGGATGGGTGGATACCCAAATTAAGGAATATGTACTGGGTCTGTAAAATGTATAATAAGGGCAAAAGTTACCTATCTTCCAGGATTTGGGGTAGGCTGAGGATTATTGTGTATAAACTGCCTAAATCACTATGGATACTTAATAAATTATACCTACTATATTTGTGATTTCCAATACATTTAAAGTTTTTAAGGGTAGGAACTGAGTAGTATATATCTTTATGTCCTTTTTAGTGCTTGGCTTCATGATTCACATGGTCGTAAGTCCCTAAATGCTTGTGAACTAACAATGACAATAATAAAACACTGTTGAACATAATTCAAAAGGATTGAACCTGGTTAAACCATTGTGATACTTTCAACTACCTTTCTTTGCTTAGCTCATGTTGGGAGCAGTGAATAAGCTGTTTACTATTGTTCCTTTATTTATATACTGCCCATTTCCTAAAGGACATAGGTGGATAGAACTCACACCAGTAGAAGACCCTTGTTAACTTTTTAAAATCTTTAACAGCCGGAAGAGGAAGTTGTGGAAGTCAAGATATGCTAAAAGAGATTTTAATTACTGTGGGTTACAGTGTATTGTGTATTATCTCAGGGAGGAGAACTGAGGTGTTGGTTTCTTTCCAAACTGGAGAGGAACAGTTGCTTTGGAGGATTAACTGATGTAATCTAATGTAGTCATATGATTTTCTGCTATTAATAATCAAGTGTCTGGGAGAGAATCCTAAAGTAATTATTAGAAGTTAGTAGATACAAAAAATATTGTTAGAGTTAAATTAATTGTTTGGGTCTGGCCTCAGTTGATTACAAAGGAAGTTTGTGGGGGAGGAAAAGGCCATAGAATTTTTTTAGGTGGTTGGGAATGCAGTTATAGCTGAAGATATCTAGAAATGCATCTAAAATAGTAAGATGAAAAAATAGTTAACTGACTAACATTTTGACCATTTTGCTATATTTAAGTCCTTATAGATTAATGAAAAGTAAGAAGAATCAAATATCCTTTAGTAGCATTTTTCCAATATGGTTTATTTTAAAGGAAAAACATCTGAGGAGGGAGAGTTAGTGTTTGTTATTAATAATGAAATCTGTATTGTTCAGGAATTTTCCAATGTGTTAGAGTTGTTTTCTGCAATGGTAAATGAACATATCTTATTATTTATCCTTAGATCAGTTATTTAAAGATTAAGAATGCTTAGTTAATTACTATCTCCTTTTTTGTACCTAAGATTTCTTTATGTTCAAATGGGACTTGTACATATTAGTAATTAGTATAATTTACCTGGAAGGAAAATGACCTATTGAAATTAGTAAGTCCTATCGATGATTTTATAATTGAACTTCTCTGAAAGCAAATTTGCTCTAATCACAAGAAGGACTTAATATAAATTAAATACATTGAATCTTTACATTAAATTGGCATGTTGAAAAAGTGTTTGCTATCTTGGCAGCAACTACTATGACTGTTTCCTTCTCTCTGTGAGTTGATTTACAGCTTGAGTCCAAGAAGAGTATTAGTTGGACATCACTGAAGCTGGGAAGTTGATTCCCCTTGGGATTCCACTCAGCATTTTATCTTACAACATTTGAGTGGGAACACAATGGATACAATACTGAAGTGCTGGAGGAAAAATCTAGGGGAAGTATGATTCACTCTATTTAACCCATAGGTCCCATTTTATTTTATTTTTTAAACAGAAGTCCCACTATGAGCATTGTGCTATAAATGCTTTTAACAGTAGTTGCCTAAGAACTTTGTTTATTTTAAATCACACAAGGAGGAGGAGGATGAATTATGGAAGGAAAAAGCAAAAACATTTTATTATACTGCCTTCCAGCGGTATTTTGCCATTAATCATTTATTAACTCATTCTCTGACCCTCTGAACTTCCCTCACCCCTGTTCTGCTTTATTATCAAATGGAATTGAATTAATAGATGTAGGTAGGATTTCTAAAAAGCTATTTCATCAAAAATTCAATTTGACAGTAACATTAGCCTTGAGTTCAAGCATCATGTATTCAACTATTAGTTAAAACTTACCAGGGGGAAAATGTTCCTGAAGCAAAAATATTCCTTATCAGGGAAAGCAACTGTAGTTATTTATGAGTATTCTGATAACTCTTATTAATGAAAATGATGTGTTTTGTTTCTGGATATGGCTATTGCCGAACTCTTGGCTGAACTTCACTGAATTCTCCTCCTTAGTCAAACTGACTGTATCTTTTCTCTCTTATAATAACGCTATTGTCCTTTTGTCCAAATTTGGTTAAGTGAGCTGTAGTAGCTTCAGGTTTTTTTTTTTTAAACGGTGACAGCACCAGCAAGTGTCACTCTGGTATAGTGGCAGTGGGGTAATTTTTAAGCATATGATTCAGTAGAAAAGGCAAGATGTATTTGCAATCCCACTTTGTGTCTAAATTTTTTTTTAAGATTTTATTTATTTATTTGACATTCAGATCACAAGTAGGCAGAGAGGCAGGCAGAGAGAGAGGGAGAAGCAGGCTTCTCGCTGAGCAGAGAGCCTGATTTGGGGCTTGATCCCAGGACTCTGGGATCATGACCTGAGCTGAAGGCAGAGGCTTTAACCCACTGAGCCACCCAGGTGCCCCACTTTGTATCTAATTTTTAATTTGCCCAGAACCAACAAGGAGTATAAGTCTCATGGATCCATTTGGCCAACCTTAACAACTACCTGCCTTTTTCTACACCTCACCTCCGCCCCCCACCCTGCCAAATAAATGATTCCACTTTCCCTGAAGTGTTTCCCAGGCGTTAGTTATTGTATTGACTCAGGATTTGGTTGGCCTGTAAATAGTCAGGGACAATTTTATTAGCTGGAGCTATTCTAGCCAACAAATTTTTGCGGGTTGAGTGGACTTCTAAAGCCTAAGCTCTTTTATTTGTCACATAGTTATAGTCTGTCGTAAATTGGGGATCACACATTTCAGTCTGAGAATGACATTTTCATGATATCTGGTGTCTGGGATCTTTTCTGATAAGTTACCTAGCCAGGTTTCTCACCAAAAATATGAGATGTAGAGTGATTTGTCTTGAATCCTCAGAAAGGCAATATGATCTTCTCAAAGTGTAAATCATATTTTGATATCGTTAGCATGGAAGGCCCATATAGTTATATAGGAAAAATAGTCCCATGAGTGTATATTGAGAGAGCATAAAAATAATCAGCTGGTACCAGTTGTTTCCTAATTATAATTGGTCTAATTGCAAAGAACATTCTCAGTAGTTTTAAACAAATGATGTGATGGTCTGCATTGATTTATGACAAGGTAATTGAATTATAATTTACATTATTAGTGACCTGTTGCTTTCCATTTTTGATATTCTATTGGTGATCATGAGGTCTTTGATGTATATAATTGTGGGAGGCCTAGAGTTCAATTGATTTTGCATTAGATGTGTTTGGGTTAATACTCTTTAGGAGGATCTGGACCAGATAAGAAATTCCACAATTGGCAATTTTAATAGCTATGGCAATTGTCATTTTATTTCTGTAAATTTCCTGTTTCTGAATTAGACCTCCAATGGAAATTGTTATCTAGATTATAAACTCCTTGGTACATTTGCTTTGGGAGGTATAAATCCATGGATTATATGTTCTGGAATTTAAGTTTGAAACGCTTGAAATGACCCTGTTTTCAATACAGTTCTAAAACTGACTTTCACTGGTGTCTTTCCCTATGTAACCAGTCTACTGGTTGTGTATTATACAGGGATGTGTTCACTGGTATCTCTTTAGGAAATAAAGCTTGCACTTGTTGGATATGATTGTATATGATGCTTGGTTTTGAAAACACCTGATAAGATCAAAATGTGGTAAGGATAAGGTTGGTCAGTAAGAAAATGAGAATTTATGGGGATTTTGTAATGCACATTATATCATAATTAAGGCTCGGGTAGAACTTTAAGATGAGGAGGATTAAATTCTTCCACAAATATTAACTGTTCTAATTTTAGATACCATTTGTTCACAACTTTTAACACAGTGCTTTGATCTATACCCTCAGTTTAAAGACAACAAAACTGTAAACCCCTTGCCCAAATCTGAAACAACTACCACCAAATCCAAAAAACAAAACCTTGAACATTTCTTAATTATTTCTTGTGTGTATAGTATGGATGTGAAAATTCTGGAATCATTTTGTATATACATCCTATGAGTGAGAAACTGAATCAATGTAACCTTATTGTTGGGAGCCAGACAGTTTGCCTCTGTGGCAGAAGAGACATACAAATGTGGAATTTGGGAAGGTGGAAAAGAATATTGTGGTATTAGATTGGAATTAGACATATAAAAATTCATAGTATAAAAATATATATGCATTTCTTAATTCATGATTTAAAATACACCATATGTATAATAAAAGCCTGTGCTTCTTAGTTTTATCTCCTCAATGCACTTAGAAGCAATTATACACTGGTATAATGAGAACAGCTAGCACCCAGAGTTTGTTTTTGTTTTTAAGATTTTATTTATTTATTTATTTATTTATTTATTATATATAGAGAGACAGCAAGAGAGGGAACAGAAGCAGGGGGAGAGGTGGGAGAGCAGGATTCCTGCTGAGCAGGGACCCTGATGTGGGGCTTAGTCCCGGGACCCTGGGATCATGACCTGAGCTGAAGGCAGATACTCAACAACTGAGCCACCCAGGTGCTCTCAGAGTTTGGTTTTGAAATACCATTCTCCAGTAAAAGGAGCTTGGGCACGACGATCTTGCCAAAATATATGCCACCCACATTTTTATGTATTCAGCATGAGAAAGCCATCTAATTACATAGGAAGAAATTTCCTTGAGAGTGTATATTGAGGAGACATAAACTTATTGATATGAGAACAAACAGTCTACATAGATTTAAACAAACCATGTAATGGCTTCTGAATACCTTAGAGACTTGGCTGATTCCAGGGCTGGGACAGAGAAAATTCAAGATGAGTCTGAAGCACGTTATTGAGTCAAAAAGGAAGTGTAAGGGCCTACTTAGTCAGAGAGACTCCATCTCAGTAAAACAGCCATTTTGTAGTTTGTGCAGTAAACTTAAAATGACCCTCGCCCCCCAACCCCCTCAAGAGGAATTTACTTAGAGACAAGTCTGGGAAACCAGTAAAATGCAGCCGACCAGTCCCTGATAACAGAGCCCAGATGCAAGGATGAGTCAGGCCAGATGGAGGCATCCAATCAGTAAAGCACACATACTATCTCCCTAACCACCAAAGAATGTGGGCCCCACCTTTTCAGGTGCCAACTTGAGTGCCAATTCTGACCAAAGTGATAGGATAGTTCAAATAGCTACTATAGGGTAGATTGTAATTCAATTGGCCACCCATGTGTGACCTAGCATGACTATGCAACTTTCTCTGTGTATTACAATCTCATTGGCCATGCTCAACCACATGGCCTTTGCTCTATAAAAGCTAGTCTGTGAGGCTGGGGGTCGTCGCTCTCTCCGTAAGAGATGCCTCAGCTGGTTGGTTTGATTCTCGGTGCTGGCACGAAATAAAGCTTTGCTTGACCTTCACTTTGTATCAGTCTTGCTCCTTTGATAACGGACCCCATCAGAAGGAAGTTCTAAAACTAATGGATATTATAAAAAAGGCACAGGAGCCGGCTTGAAGAAATCTTAATGACCAAATCTGGGGCAATCTGAGCATCGATACAAATATAGCAGCAATGGCTAAGAATTCATTAAATAAAATAGAATTCCTGGGTCTCGACTGATGATAGAAAAATAAATGGAAGAGAAGAAAAAGCTCTTCTTTATCATGGACTTTTATATAATTAATGTAGAAGGGAAGACAAAGTTGGAAAAAAAATCATTCTGCAATTGCCATAGTGATCATTGACTTAGGCAAGAATCATTAATAAATGCTAAGACTGCTAGGTGAAAGTTTGATGGGGAAGAGATAATTAAACTCTCTCAGAGTATTTCCTCACAGATTACTTACTAGTTACAGAGGAAATATTGATGATTTTACATGGAACCTTGAAACCTTGCAGAAGCCAACTGAGCCAAGTGATTGAAGTTAACATCACTAGTAATGTGATAAATAAGCATCATGTGCCTCTAGATGCGACACTAAGGACATATCATCAGTTACTTGACATTCCTGCCAAACATACACAAATTAATTGTGACAAAAACATCAAAAAGCCCATACTGATGGAGAGTCTGTAAGACACTCACTTGTATTCTTAAAAAAATATCAATGTCAAAAAGACAAAGACTGATGAGTAACTGATGAGTAACGAAGACTGATGAGTAACTGCTGAAAAGACATGACAACTAACTGCAATGGATGATTCTGGAATGGATTCTAGGTCAAGAACAAAATTATATAAAGGATGTATGTGATAGAAGTATAGCTTATGCTATTGTGACATTATATTACTATTGATTTTTCTGAGTTTGATGACTGCACTGAGGTTATGTAAGAGAGTATATTCTTGAAAGATAAACGGAAGTATTTAAAAATAAAGGGTCAAAAATTAAAGGAATAAAAATAAAGGGTCGTAATATCTGTAATCAACTTTCAAATGGTATAGCATTTTTAATAATAATTATTTTATTATTTTTATGAGTATGTATAACATATATAAAGATAGAGAGAAAGGAGAGAGATGTATAAAATGTATAAATGTTAACAATGAATGTAGGTGAAGGTCATATAGGAGTTAATTGTTCTTGGGACTTTCTCTAAATATGGATTTTTAATTAATTAATTAAATATTATTTTAAAAGATTTGTTTATTGAGAGAGTTCTAGTGAGCAGGGGGTGGGGAAGGGCATAGGGACATGGGTGGGAGAAAGAGAGAGTCTTCAGCAGACTCCCCACTGAGCCTGGAGCCTGACACAGGGCTCTATCTCAAACCCTGAGATCATGACCTGAGTTGAATTCAAGAATCAAAGTCCAACCTACTGAGCTACCCAGGAACCCTTAAATTGGATTTTTAAAAAATAAAAATGTAAAAATTTAAAAATATTATTAATTCATTTTACTTCCTCAGTTTAGGCTAATAGATCAATGAAGATTCTGGGTTGGGTGGTTTATGTATTTAAAGATTTATTTACTTTAGAGAGAGAGAGAGAGTGTATGCACAAGAGCGAGTGATGGGAGGGGCAGAGGGACAGAATCTTTAAGTGGATTCCCTGATGAGCTGGACATGGGGCTTAATCTCTCCATCTTGACATGGTCAGTGGAAGCCAGGAGTTGGTTGCTTAACTGACTAAGAGACCCAGGCTCTCCTTCTTTTTTCACTATGTGCTATTTTTTTTTTTTTAATTTGTTTATTTGTCAGAGAGAGAGGGAGAGAGAGCGAGTAAGCACAGGTAGACAGAGTGGCAGGCAGAGGCAGAGGGAGAAGCAGGCTCCCTGCCGAGCAAGGAGCCCGATGTGGGACTCGATCCCAGGACGCTGGGATCATGACCTGAGCCGAAGGCAGCTGCTTAACCAACTGAGCCACCCAGGCGTCCCACTATGTGCTATTTTTAAGCAATGTTTTTTCAGTAGGACTTCTCCAAGTCAAGCTATGGGCTCAATTTGAAGTTATATATATATATATATACATATTTTTTTTTTTTTTTTTTTTTTTTTAAATAAGAAGCTCTTCTTACATCTTGATTTGGCTCATTGTGTGTATTTCTATGGGATTTCTATTTCTTTTCTAAAGAGAGGAGAAAAAGTCATGCACCCAGGAAAGTTCAGATTTCTTGGGAAGTCCTGAATCTTCTGACAAGCCAGAAGCTATGACTCTCATTCCATCTGCATCCTCTTTCTAGTGTATTTGTATAAGTATCATACATAGAGTTCTTTGTTTTTCAAACAATGCAAATGTTCATTAATTCCCTATTATTTTTGTAATCTCTACTCAGATTTCTCTTTAAGTGTCCTTTTTCATTCCTGACATTGGTAATTTGTATCTTTGCTCTTTTTTTCTGGGTCATTCTGACTGTTGGTTTCATTGATTTTTTTTTCTATTGTACTTTGTTTCATATTTTATTGATTTGTACTTTTTTCTTTATTATTTCCTTCCTTCTGCCTGCAGATCTCGGAGAGAGCTAGCTACCTGTCCTGGAGCTGACTGACAGTAATCAGGGAAAAGGGAATTTTCAGCTATTTCCAAAAAACGCTTATGACTGTGGAATGTGTGTGGTATGTAAATTTCTGGGTAATGGCTGCCAGTAATGCTCTGGGTATCTCCATTTGTGGGTGTGTCTTATTCCCTTCATTGCAATTCCCCCAGACTTTTTGGTAAGAATCTCTCACAGGTGGCACAGGATGCCTTATATCACAACACATTAAGGTGCATGCATTGTCTAAATTTTTGTGATGCCACAAATGGTCAGGGGGTTTTGGGTGGTGGCAGCCTGGTCCCTCCCTCCATTGTAAAGGCCTCTGTCATGTAATGATTTCATCTATTGATGAGGTTTGAATCAATTATTTCATTTCAGGGTATAAAACAGGTTTTAAAGAATTCTACATTACAATCCCATAAATTCATCCACACCATACCACAAAGAAGAACTTTCTCTAATTAAGAAGAATGACTTTGGGGAGCGCCTGGGTGGCTCAGTTGATTAAGCATCTGCCTTGGGCTCAGGTCATGATCTGGGCATCCTGGGATTGAGCCCTGCATCAGGCTTCCTGCTTGGCGGGGAGTCTCCTTCTCCTTCTCCTTCTGCCCTTCCCCTGCTTTGCATGTGCTCTTTCTCTGTCAAATAAATAAACAAATAAATAAATAAACAAACAAACTTAAAAAAAAAAGAAGAGGAAGAATGATTTTGTATCTCTGAACTAGTAAAGGCAGATGGACACTCAATTTCATCCTTTTAATTGACATTTTTTGAAGTAAGGTTTTTAAAAATGTCTATTAAATAGATTTTTTTGCTTTCTTTTTTTAATTATTTACTCATTTAAAATGCATTAAATGTTTTAAACAATTACATTCATTATTGTATTCGACAGTCAAATCATTTCAAGTTTGGCCAATAGGCACCCCTTCATGTTGGCTTAGTGTGTAGCCTTTGGAAATGACTCTTTGACTTTGAAAATTTCCTTTCTCCTTGACACAGCAAAGTGTTCATCTTGTATATTTACAGATCTACATTTAAAATCAAGTCTTCCTCTGAAGTTCCTGAATCCTTTTAGAAGGAAATGGCATTTGGAAACCATAACGCTGGTTGTGTTCAGTATTATTTGGCTATCATGACTTCTAGGTCTCTTCAGTAGACAGAACTAGGGTGCTTGCATTTTTTCAAAGGAGAGAAAAATCATGAATTTATAATGATATTTTAAACTCAGATTTAGCATTAAAATATTTAAGTCAAATTTTTGATTTTCTACTTTTCTCTTGCATTTTACTATATAATAATATTAAACCTAATTGTATATTTGCATATATATACATAAAATGTCAAAATAAACTTACCAATATTATTACCAACAAATACACTACTGTTAAAATTTCTTTTGAACTCTATTTGTCCATGAAATATATCCTATTCCATTAAGTATGAAAAGTCAAAACACTATGTGGAAAAACAACTTTTTTGTGGGTGTGTGCTTATGTCTCTAACTAGATATATAATTAGGCTTATTTTTTCTTTTTGTTTTCATATTTTAGGGTTCTTGCTTCAATTCCAATGTATTCCATCCTCTTCCCTCTCTTTTTCTATAGCTATCCATTTTTTTGGTAACAAGTTGTGATTAGTAGAAGTTCTTTGTACTAAAAAATTTGTAAAAAAATTCTTTTTACAAATGTAATTTGCTAAATAAATGAAAATTCTTACTATACTAAAGATAGTATATTATATATGCTATTCTGAATTTTTTTCCACTTTATATATTTTGGAGACCATTTCATATCAGTGTATAGCAATCTTCTTCTGTCCTGTTTATGATTAGATACTATTTAATTTGCCATAATTAATTTAACCAGCATTTGAGTGACTTCCTGTTTTTGGTTTTAAAAATATATATTTTTAAGAATTTTTTATTTTGGGGGAGGGGCTGAGGGAGAGGAGAGAATCTCAAGCAGACTCCCAGCTTAGCACAGAGCCCCTCAGGGCTGGACCCCAGGACTCTGAGATCATGACCTGAGCCAAATCCCAGAGCCAGGCACTTACCCGACTGAGTCACCCAGGCACCCTGGTTTTTAAAAATAATTTTGCAAAGAATAACTTTGTACATAAAGTATTTAATATTTCATAATTTTGCCATTTCTTTACAGATATTTAGAAGTGAGTTTAAAAAATGCATAAGTAGTTCTTTTAGTTACTGTCACATCCTCCTTTATCACTCTTTGTAACTCTTTATAACTTTGTAACTCTTTATAACTTTTTGTATTCTTACCTGCCATGGGTTTGTTCCATCAAAATAAAATAGATATTGTAAAAATTTTGGATGTTTGCCAATTGGAAGTGATATCTTTTTTTTTAAAGTGATATCTTAATAAAATGTTTATGTATGGTTGAGGTTAAGCAACTTGTTATATGTTTCATTCTTCTGTTTATTGTTTGTTCACATTGGTTGCCCCTGTTGTTTGGTTTTTGTCTCAATTTTTAAGATATCTTCATGTCATAAAAATATCATCCCTTTGTCTATGATATTAGTTATAAGTATCTTTTCTTAGTTTGTCCTTTTTTTTTTGATTATGATATTTTTTCTTATATGAGTTTTTTTCAAAATTTTAGTTTAGTAAACATATTATTCCTTTTATTGTTTTTAAATTGCGAATCAGGGATATTTTTCCAATTTCCAAGTCATAAAGAAATTTACCCTTATTTTATCTCTCCATTGCATAATTTCCTTAATTTAATTTAATTTTTATATTTTAGATCTTGCATCTCCTTGGAGTCAGTGTGAAATGAAAATTCAATTTTCTTTTTCCAAATGGCTATTCTTTATTCCAATGTCATTTAAAAATGTCCATCTTTTCCTCACTAATTTACAAACTCATCTTTGTTGTAGATCAATGGAACAGAATAGGGAGCCCAGATATGGACCTTCAACTGTATGGTCACATAATCTTTGACAAAGCAGGAAAAAATATCCAATAGAAAAAGACAGTCTCTTCAATAAATGGTGCTGGGAAAATTTGATGGCTATATAAGAAGAATGAAACTTGACCATTCTCTTACACCATACACAAAGATAAACTCTAAATGGATGAAAGACCTCAATGTGAGACAGGAATCCATCAAAATCTTAGAGGAGAACATAGGCAGTAGCCTTTCCCACATCAGCCACAGCAACCTCTTTCAAAACATGTCTCCAAAGGCAAGGGGAACAAAAGTGAAAATGAGCTTTTAGGATTTCATCAAGATAAAAACCTTTGCACAGCAAAGGAGACAGTCAACAAATCAAAGGGACAACCCAAGGAATGGGAGAATATATTTGCAAATGACACTACAGATAAAGGGCTGGTATTCAAGATCTATAAAGAACTTCTGAAACTCAACACCCAAAAAACAAATAATGAATCAAAAAATGGGCAGAAGACATGAACAGACATTTCTCCAAAGAAGACATACAAATGGCTATCGGACACATGAAAAAACGTTCATCATAATTAGCCATCAGGGAAATTCAAATCAAAACCACATTGAGATACCACCTTATACCAGTTAGAATGGCAAAAACCGACAAGACAAGAAACAAGAAATATTGGAGAGGTTGTAGATAAAGGGGAGCCCTCTTACATTCTTGGTAGGAATCAAGTTGGTACAGCCACTTTGAAAACAGTGTGTAGGTTCCTCAAAAAGTTAAAAATAGAGCTTCCCTATGACCCAGTAATTATACTACTGGGTATTCACTCCAAAGATACAGATGTAGTGAAAAGAAGGGCCATATCCATCCCAATGTTCACAGCAGCAATGTCCACAATAGTCAAACTGTGGAAAGAGCCGAGATGTCCTTCAACAGACTAATGGATAAAGAAGATGTGGTCCATATATACAATGGAATATTACTCAGCCATCAGAAAGGATTAATATCCAACATCTGCATCAACAGGGATGGACCTGGAGGAGATTCTGCTAAGTGAAATAAGTCAAACAGAGAAGGTCAATTATCATATGGTTTCACTTACTTGTGGAGCATAAGGAATAGCATGAAGGAAATTAGGAGAAGGAATGGAAAAATTAAGGGGGGAAAATCAGAGGAGAAGATGAACTATGAGAGACTATGGACTCTGGGAATCAAACAGAGAGTTTTAGAGGTGAGGGGGGTGGAGGTATGGGTGAACCTGGTGATGGTTATTACTGCATGGAGCCCTGGAATGAATGAATCATGGAACACTACATCAAAAACTAATGATTACTGTATGGTGACTAACATAATAAAAAATTATTAAGAAAAAAATAAAGGTCAAAGTTCATACAAGTATTTCTGTACCAGAGCTAGATGTTTTCTTCAGTATTTAACAGATACAACTGCCTTCATTTCAAATAATGTCAGCTTAAACTCATTTTGAATGTGACTATAGAAATTTCACGTTAGGGGGTGCTTGGGTGGCTCAGTGAGTTGAGCCTCTGCCTTTGGCTCAGGTCATGATCTCAGTGTCCTGGGATTGGACTCTTTGCCCAGTGGGGAGCCTGTGTCCCTCTCTCTCTGCCAGACTTTCTGCCTACTTGTGATCTCTCTCTCTCTGTCAAATCAATCAATCAATCAATCAATCTATCTTAAAAAAAAAGAAATTTCATGTTAGGTCTTATCTAAATGTAAACAGTTTAAAAACAGAGGCAAAATTTCCAAGACACTATCTTATGCCATACCACAAAATTGTATAAGGCATAGATACTGTAACTAGGAGCTTATACTCTAATGAGAGAGACAGGTACACAGAAACCATTTCAATATATTTTCAATGTAAAGGTACAGACCTATGCACAATATTTGCAAAGAAATACATGTGGACTTGGATTCTTCAAAAGTAAGATGTAGGGGCACCTGGGTGGCTCAGTGGTTTAAGCCTCTGCTTTCGGCTCAGGTCATGATCTCAGGGTCCTGGGATCGAGTCCCACATTGGGCTCTCTGCTCTGCAGGGAGCCAGCTTCCTCCTCTCTCTCTCTCTGCTTGCCTCTCTGCCTACTTGTGATCTCTCTCTGTCAAATAAATAAAATCTTTAAAAAAAATAAGATGTAAAAAAATCAATGAAGGCAAGATAGAACAATTATATTTATTTTATGTCCATTCTGTGATTATTATTAGTCTTCTTTGTTTTAATTTGTATTTTCGAAGTCGTGCTAGAAGCCCCACATATCTGGTTGGGTAGATGCAAATAAGGAGAGAAAATTACTCATGAGAAAGGCAGAGCACTAGGATAATGGATTCTTTAGGTTCTCATGAAGAAGAAACACTGCATTTCGTGTTTAAGGCTAGGGCTAGGGTATCTTATGAAAACAGAGAAACTTTGAGTTCTCTCTCTATTCTGTATCTGAAAATTTTCCCACATGGGCAGAAGTTTCCTCCCTTGGGTTACTTCTCGTTCACAGGGCCCTAAATGCTTGACTACATGGCATACTTTTCAAACGTGGTCATATGACTTGCTTTCTGCCTGACACTTTAAGCTTTTAATTGACACCCCACCCTTTGGGTTTTGGAGGGACTTGCATTATGGGGAGAGGGTGGTTCTAATTCTCCACTAAGAAGGTCAATTAAAGATAAATTTTCTTCCTTCCTGCTTAGTGTTGGCATGATTGGAAGAACTTCTCATCAGTCAGATGCTGAGGAAACTAACTGGAGGATGGATGCCTGGAACAAAGGCATGTGAGCCATCTCCTCACTGGAGAAGCTGCTCAGGAAGAGCTGTTTAGGAACGTTTCTCCTTCAGAACAAATGCCAGTTCCAGACTAGCATTGTATATTAAAATGTTGCCCTGGTGAGAGAGGCAGAAAAAAGGAATGTTAAAGAGATGTCTGAGCTAATAGCTCATGTGAGAAATAGCATGTCATTTCTCAATCACTGTCATTTCTAAGTCCTGCAAGGAAATTATTTATGGGGAATGGCCACCTGCCTGTTCATCCATCATTTTGATCCATAGCTGCCCCCTGGCTTTGGTCAGATGGATTCAGAGATGTAATTTTAAAAAATCTCCCTCAGCTGCTCTTTTGGAGTTTGGTTGAGTGTTCCTATGACTTTCTAGGCTGAAGTTGTTTTTGTATTCATGGAATTACTCTATTTGCTTCCTTAAAGTGTGGTTGAGGGGAATATTGGAACACACATCATGAGGCGTAATAAAATAATGAGAATCAGAGATGGAAAGAAAAAATAAAATTGGCCACTTAGCTACAAAATAAGATTTGTGTACTTTCACCTTCCAAATAGACTCTCATCCGAAGAGCACATGGTAAGCTACTGTTTCTCAAGAGCTTCCAAGTCAACTAATTCTTTTTGATATTTGGCTTATCAAATAGATGAAGTATAACCATTTCATATCAATAAGTCTTTGAGTAGTTACCTAATACCAGGCACAGTGGGCTTACTATTTACAGTATTTGATTTACTCCCCATGTCAGCCTTATATGACACGCACTATTATCCTCAGTACAGCTCTGAAATCTGAGGGCTAAGAGAATCTAATAACTTGTGCAAATTGATAAAACTACTAAGATTTGGATGTAAGTCTGATTCCAAAGCACATGTCCTTAGCAACTGTGCCTTATCTATGTGGAAACATAAGCAGTGTTTTGGAATTGGAACTTTATTTTAGACTTAAAATATATGTTAGAGATTTGATGTGATATTTTGGGGAATAATGAGAAGAAGTCACTGCCATTGATTTGAGGTCTGGTTGCCAGTTCCTGTGGTATAGTATGTGGATACTAAGTATGACAATTTATTTAGCTATGTGTCTATGAGTGAATAAATAATATTTTAAGATTTTGACTAAGAAATTAACATTTATATGTGTAGAGATACAGACACATATGGGAATTCCTCCACTGATTGTTGGGATTATTGTAGTCTGTAAAATTATTATGAACTCAATACACAATTTCCTATAGGATCAATGTTATTTATTCATCATGTTTATGTATTAAAACTGATCCATAAAAAAAACTCATAATTTTATCTGTTCGTTATGGCCATTTTCCCAGACTCATAAATGGGGTGCCTGAAATACAGTAGGCAACAGCAAAAAATATTTTGTTGAATAAGTAAATGAATAAATGAATGAAAGGAGCTGAAGAATAATACCAATTACATTAAAGATGTAATGTTATCTACATTATTCCTGACATTGGAGGATACATTCAGAATTCTACCTTGGGTTATCTGTAACTTATCTTTCCTCTCTCCTTTCCTGAATGCACAGAAATAGGTGTGGAGACCCTTCATCAGGTCATTAATTCAGTTTCCACAACTTGGGAAGCGGTCTCTAGCAGGCCTGGGTGAAGGGCTGACAAGGTTATCCCAGAGGTTGGGAGTAGAGGCTCCAGGAAGGGGATTTTGGAGAGGCACAGGAGGTGGTGGGAGACTGTCAGAACAGAGGTACAGGTGTGAAAGGAAGGGAGGGCTGGAAATCTTTACTGACGGTGAGGTGGAAAGAACTTCTGCAGTCTGGCTCTCAGCATGGAAGAACTGTGTGTAAATCAGCATGGTGTGTGCGCATGCTTACATAAAATGGAAAAGATGATTTTTATTGTAGACTCATCATAGAAATCAGTCTCATCATTTTATAGCCATGGCACAAGAACATGGTTTCAGACTTCAAATCCCAAACCAGTGGTAAGAAGCAATTCTCAAGAGACAAGAAATTCAGCTACACCAGACTGACAAGATTTGTGAGTCAGAAATTGCATTTAACATAAAAGTGGGGGAAAATACAGCTCTTAGTCCATTTTTGACTCATGCATATTTCTTGAGAAGAACTCCCTATAGCCAAATGATGGCTTGTGAGGCAAATAAAGTCCAAGGAAACAGAATACCTGCATGGACGTGCTTGGAGGTAGGTTCACATTTCTTTTTGAATTATCAGTATTAACACCAAAAAATATTATTTACTCTGGAAGAAGTAGAAGATATATTATTTCTTTCCCAGTTTACATATGCTTCTCTGAAGACCTGATTGCTTGAAAACTTACATTAACAGTTCCCACTGTTGCGTCAACAGTATCCAGGTATTGCGGTCTTTGTTAGAATCCTCTCTTTTGGCCAAAACTCAAGTCATTTCTTAGTAGAAAGCTGGTTAATAAAAGAAGCTCCTTAATCCTTTCAGTCCTCCAAGCTACAATTTTGTGCATTGTAGTAGCACTGCAGGAAAATGTTCCTTTAAGAACATTAAGAGAGCCTTTAAGGAAGTATACAGGCCAAACTCTCAGATGACTTGAGTATACGCAATGGATGTCCAAGTAGAATCAATCAACAGCATTGTAAGAACAACTTCAATCTGAAGTCAGCCTTATGATTTCTTCTAAAGTAAGTGAATTAGAATGTGGATGTTGAGTTTTTCCCTCACATTTTCTTAGTCTCCTTTTATTTTGGAAAGCATTTATGTTATAATCCACCATCACTTTTACCACTGATCAAAATTCATTCAAATTAACATAGGCAAAAATGGGATATGTTGAAAGTAAATACCAACCTAGTGAGAGGAACAGAAGTCAGAGCTCATGAAGAGCTGGAGTCGGAAATGGAAAGTTATTCCAATCCACTACATTCTCACTCTCTCTGTCGCTCTTCCTCTGGGTCCTTGTGGACCCATCTCTGCTGTCTTTCTCTCTTGGCATTTTTAATTTCCTCTCTCTTAACAGGTTGACTTACTTGTGCACGTACTATAAAATGGCCTTCCCTGACCTCTAACTGTCCGTTTAACTTGATGCTAACAGAGATGATGTGCAATTACCAAATAAATTCCTGGGAGAGGAAACCTGAATGGTTTCAGTCAGATTTCTACTACTGGTTCAAACATCTGTGGTCAAGGAGGAGGCAAGGTGACGGCTGCAAGTGTCCATTACCGAAGACAGCAGTGAGGCAGTTTTTAGAGGAGGGGAAAGAGAAGGAGGAGGGAAGAAGGAGATCATCGGAGACAACAGCAATGGCAACAAACACTTGCATAGCATTTACTATAAGCCATGCACTGCCCTAAGTACCTTGTACGTATCAACTCACATAGTAGGGAGTCATTGGTTGTCTCAAAAGGTGCCCACACAGTTTAGCATTTCTCAAAGTCTGTGTAGACCTTTTAAAAGATTGCTCTTTATGCGTGTTCAAATAATATGTTAATGTAACTTTTTTGTGACTTCTGTTTAAAGAAAAACAATTATTTCATAGGTGAATATGCCTTGGGTAGTCTATGATTTTTACCTTTCTTTTCATTCCAACTCCATTTGTTTTGATATTCTTAATCATTTTATGTGACTCGTTCTAGTCATGAAGATTCCTAGAGATTGTGGGTTCCCTTTTGCTGAGTCTCATGTCCTTACAGGACAGATTAGTGCTACAGAAAAAAATAAGGTCTCCTGGGGCCAGGCAGAAAAGGCTTTATATCTTGACTTCATCACTTCTATTTCTAGGAACTGGGGCACATCTTTTAAGGTCTTTGTGTCTTGGTTTCCTCAAGTTAAAATGCAGACATGGTGTTACACATAGAATTATAAGTAATTCTTACAAAGGGCCTGACACATAGTAGGTCTTCAGTAAATCTCACATATTAATATTTCCCACCAAATATTTATTTTTTTCTTTGTGTGAGTACGGCATATTGGCATTGCTTAACAGGAAATTTTTGATATATTTGTGTTGAAACATATTAAAGTTGATAAGTTACTTGACTTTCTTGGTTGCAAGACTCTAGGCCCCCATGAATAAAGAAGGGGACAGAAAGAAAGTACAAAACATGGTGAGACAGGCATTTGATCAGTGATTAAATTATGAATATTGGCAAGTAGAATAAAAATGCAAATTGCGTTTTGTGCATCAGTGTGTATGTGTGTGTGTATGTATGTGTGTGGCTATGAGAAAGAGAGAGAGAAAGAGAGCAAAATGGCTTTTTGCAATCCCTGTTCAGAACTACAAGGGTGAGCTTTACAATCACTCATCATCGGAGGTTGTCTATATCTGATTTTTAATAGAAATTCGGCAACCTTGTTCTTCCACATACACTTTTGAGCATGAAAATGAGATTACTTACAGATTTATTTTCTCTGAAGTTTACAGCAAAGCCTTTTGCAGTTCTATTTACTCCTTAATCTTGTTAGAAACTGCGTCGGTAGCTTCATCTTTGCAGTGTCTTCAATTACTCTCATCTACTGACTTTGGACGTACAAGTCTCTTCCTTGGGAGGTCTTTACTCGCATCGATTTTGATTCCTTTGGGCAATTTCATCTTTAACTCTTTTAAAAGGCCTAATGATTGACCCTATTATGTAACCCATCTCATGTATTAGCAAAGAGAGAGTTTGATGGAACTCCAATTTGTATTTCTGAAATTAGGAAATTTTGATACAATAATAGAACAAAAATAATGAAGTTATGCCTCATTTATAATGGTGATACAGGGAAATAACATGCACAAGTCCTTATTGCAGTGACTGTCATGTGAAAATCACACCGCGTGTGGCTGTCTGTGTGTGTTTACTTATATAGCACAGTGAGAAGCAGGATCGCATAGTGATTAAGAGCTGGACAGCTTTGTATTCTTCCGGTCACCTTCTGTGGCAAGGAGTCCTTGGTGACTAGCCTTCCCAGTTTGAAACCTCAGGAAAACTACATGGGTGAGGAAGAAAATAAAGAGTTTTATCCTACTTTTGGGTGTTCTTAAGGTCTATTTTGATATAAAAGTTTCCAGCTCAGTTAAGAGGTAACCATCTGAGCATTTTTAGAAAGAATCCAGTCATTTCAGGACGAATTTTTACTAAGAGATAACCTCACCTCCCCTAGCCACTCAGGACAACAGCAATTTATCTCACTGCCATAAATTTTTTCTATTTTAATATAGACTTCTTGTCCTGCTTTGCATTTTTATCTATGTCTGGATTTCTCTGAAATTCTTTCATGATAAAAAAGAGATCCACATATGAAAAATGTAAAAATACCTAGCAAGAAGATTCCAAAGGACTATGCTATAGTCTGAATGTATCCCCTCAAATTCATATGTTGAATCTTAACCCCCCAACTGTGACAGTATGAGGAAGTGGGGTCTTTGGGAAGTGATGTCATGAGGGCAGAGCCTTAATGAATGGAATCAGTGCTCCTATAAAAGGAGCCCAGAGAGATTATCTCATCCATTCTGCCATGGGAGGACACAGCAAGATCAGGAACAAGAAGAGGGCTCTCACTAGAATGTGACCATGCTTGCATCTTGACCTTGGAATTCCAGCCTCCAGAACAGTGAGAAATAAATTTTTGTTGTTTATAAGTCTCGTAGCCCGTGGTATTTTGTTACAGCAGCCAGAAAAGACTAATATAGACTACGTATTGTCCTTACTGTAAACACATCATTAAAAGTGATGACCAAACTGCCATTCAGAAGTCAGCTTTTCTTTTTTGAATAAACCTTCCATTAAAAATATTTTTAAGGGACGCCTGGGTGGCTCAGTTGGTTAAGCGGCTGCCTTCGGCTCAGGTCATGATCCCAGCGTCCTGGGATCAAGTCCCACATCGGGCTCCTTGCTCAGCGGGGAGCCTGCTTCTCCCTCTGCCTCTGCCTGCCACTCTTGTCTGCCTGTGCTTGCTCTCTGGCTCTCTCTCTCTCTCTGACAAATAAATAAAATCTTTAAAAAAATATATTTTTAAAAATTCAGAATATAACATAGTTTCCTTGTAAGACAGAAACATGCTGAAAAATAACAGTTTTTCAGGTAACAGTTGTGCTTTAATTGGAAATTCTTTGTATTTTGTTGGTTTTTTGAAGTTTTTATTAAAATCTATAATGAGGGATGCCTGGGTGGCTCAGTTGGTTAAGCGGCTTAGCCTTCGGCTCAGGTCATGATCCCAGCGTCCTGGGATCGAGTCCCGCATCGGGCTCCTTGCTCGGCAGAGAGCCTGCTTCTCCCTCTGCTTCTGCCTGCCACTCACTCTGCCTGCCTGTGCTCGCTCTCTCACTCTCTCTCTCTTACAAATAAATAAATAAAATCTTTAAAAAAAATAAAATCTATAATGAGATACCACCTCACACTGGTCAGAATGGTTAAAATGAACAACTCAGGAAACAGCAGATGTTGATGAGGATGCAGAGAAAGAGGAACCCTCTTACACTGTTAGTGGGAACGCAAACTGGTGCAGCCACTCTGGAAAGAGTATGGAAGTTCCTCAGAAAGTTAAAAATAGAACTAACCTACAATCCAACAATTGCACTACTAGGTATTTATACAAAAGATACAAAAATACACATTTGAAGGGGTATATACACCCCAATGTTTATGGCAGCACTATCCACTATAACCAAAATACGGAAAGAACCCAAATGTCCATAGACTGATGAATGAATAAAGAAGATGTGGTACACACACACACACACACACACACACACACACGAATATTACTCAGCCATCAAAATGAGCAAAATCTTGCCATTTGTAACAACGTGGATAGAAGTAGAGGGTATTAATCTAAATGAAATAAGTCCGAGGGAAAAATACCATATGATTTCACTCATATGTGGAATTTGAGAAACAAAACCCATGAACATAGGGGAAGGGAAGGAAAAATAAAAGAAGATAAAAACAGAGAGTGAGGCAAACCATGAGACCTTTAACTATAGAGAACAAACTGAGGGTTGCTGGTGGATATTATGGGCAAGTGATGAATCACTAAATTCTACCCGCGAAACAAGTACTACACTCTATGTTAACTAACTGAATTTGAATAAAATCTTGACAAAAATTCCAGTTAGTTAACATACAGTGTAATATTACTTTTAGGTGTACAATATTGAACACTTCCACACATCACCCAGTGCTCATCACAAGTGCCCTCATTAATCCCCACTACCTGTTTAACTTATTCCCCACCCACATCTCTGTGCTTTTTTTTTTTTTTTAAAGATTTTATTTATCCAATTGAGAGAGGCAGAGCAAGAGAAGAGTGGGGAGAGGGAGAAGCAGGCAGGGGGAGAAGCAGGCTCATCACTGACCAAGGAACCAGATGCAGGACTGGATCCCAGGATCCTGGGATCATGACCTAAGTGGGAGGCAGACACTTAACTGACTGAGCCACCCAAGCATCCTTCTTTGTGTTTTAGGTAAGAGTTTTTGAGCATGTACACTTCAGATAGGAAAATGAGCTCAAGGTCAGGAGATCGGGGCTGTCATCAGGTCCATGTCTATAAACATGAACCTGTCATGGCCAAATGGGCATCATAACTATGATCTATTTTGTGGATATAATAATTTGAAATATATGAAAGAACCTTGTAAAGTTATTGGTCATCAAGAGTGTGTAGAATATTTGATTCTTGAATATTTACCACATGCCCACAAAAGAGTCACTTAGCCTTTTTTTTTTTTTTAACAGAAAGAGAGAGAGCACAAGCAGATGGAACAACAGTGGGGGAGGGAGAAGCAGACTCCCCGCTGAGCAGGGAATTTGACATGGGACTCGATCCCATGACCACGGGATCAAGAGCTGAGCTGAACAGCAGGCTCCTAACTGACTGAGGCACCTAGGGGCTACTCACTTAGCCTTTTTGCACATATCTTACATGGAAACATTTAGGAACACTTGTAAAATATTTGACAGCTTTGGCAGTCCCCAAGTCCAAGCTTAGATGCAAATAAGTTTATTGTTTGTAATTACGCCCTTGAGAAGAAATGTCTTCAAAGAAAATGGGGTGACACTTGAAACATCCCGTTTTAAAATCGCATTCTTTGGGAGAATATTGCTTCTCAGAAGACAGTTGTTCTAATTTCTTTGATCAAATGCATGCTATTTGTGCCAGTCACCACAGGGGATTATAGCCTATAGGCATACACATAGCATCACTGAAGGAAAATGACTCCCTTATCACACCTGAAAAACTAACCACAGAGTAAGGCAAGAGCGAAGAAATGCGGTTGCCTTCTGCAGTATAGGAAGGGATTAGTCACTGAATTAGAAGGGAATGAAATGGCATCTTTGAAGAAATTGAATTCCTGATAAGAATTCAAATCAGAGAACTGAGTGGGTCGCTGGGGCCTCCTGCAATCCAAGACAGCACACATCCGCGTGTGCACCTGCTTCAGAATTGCTTCCCTTTTTAAAGCAAATTCACCACTTAGAGCAAGGACTGGGAGTCCAGCTTCCGGAAATGAAGGTGGCAATTACTCCCAGGCAGAATAACTGGCAAGAAAACTTGTGAGACATCTAATTCCTGCTCAGAAAAAGTATCTTTGGTAGGGAAGAGGAGAGCCCCGTGTACGACTATCATTTGGGTCACTTCCGGTTTGGGACTTCTGGTGGCAGGATGTCTCATCACTTCCACAGAAATGTTGTGAGCTATCTTAGAAAGAAAACAGCCTGTTAGAGTAGTGTCCCTTCATGGCTTTCTGCCCATATGAACATAGGCTCACGGCGACATCAACCTCTGGGGTCACTTCTCTTTATAAGAGGCTGCAGGGGGCTTTTGTAAAATTCTAGGCCTGAAGACTAAAAGACTAACCTGTCTTTACCATTCCTGCTGATCAATCCCTGATTTGTTTCTAGTAACCAAGCTCCTGCCTACTTCCTGTGGGCAGGTCATGGCCTTATATCAGTAGCTGAATCCCTATCATAGCCTTGCCTGTCCTGGTTCTCTTCTCTTCTCTCCTCTTCTCTTCTCTTCTCTCCTCTTCTCTTCTCTTCTCTTCTCTTCTCTTCTCTTCTCTTCTCTTCTCTTCTCTTCTCTTCTCTCTTTGTTTTTTTAAAAGTATTTTATTTTATTTATTTGAGAGAGAGAGGAGAGCACAGAGGGAGAGTACACCCGAAGGCAGTCATCATTTTTGTCACGTTCAGTGTTGTGTCTCCAGGATCCTGAATGGTGCATAACATATAGTGTGGTTAGTAAAGCTTTTGTTGTTGTTGTTGTTTTATTTTTTGTTTCCTTGCTAATATCTGTTTGAAGCATTTATGTTGCTCTGACTAATCCACCTTACTTAGTTTGGCCATCTGAGGTGTGACCCTTCCTTTAATGATTGATTCCCAATACTGACATACATAATTTAGTTGGAGTAGCACACTAATTATTATTCATAGCAATGCTTAGCACTTTTCATCATCAAAATGTCTTCCAATTTTAGTTAATTAATCAGCCACAGATTCTTGTGGAGGTGACTATAGAATCTGATGTGTGATGATAAATCATGGCAAAGTAGCATGACAGTTTAAATAGGAAAAGGATAAATGTGAAGATACTTTCAGATTAACTATTGTGGAGAAGTCAGCCTGAGGAGTGTGTGATGCCCCCATAGTTTCTTAGATTAGTTTTGCATAATGAGTCGAGGATACCTGGGTTCAATCTTGAACCCACCATTTACTGCCTAACTCTTGTGGGCAGGTTGATGAACCTGTCATCTCAGTTTCCCCGTATTTTTTTTTTTTAAGATTTTATTTATTTATTTGACAGACAGAGATCACAAGTAGGCAGAGAGGCAGGCAGAGAGGTGGGGGTGGGAAGCAGGCAGAGAGCCCAATGTGGGGCTCTATCCCAGGACCCTGAGACCATAACCTGAGCCAAGGCAGAGGCTTACCCCACTGAACCACCCAGGCACCCTAGTTCCCCTGTATTTGAAATGGGGGCTTGATCATTTCTGTTATCAGAAAGCTACGAGGATTAGATGAAATAACATGGAGAACACCAAATACTGTGTTTGACATAGGGTACGGGCTCAATAAATGATTAGTAATTACAGAACTCTGGAAAACCACAGCTCCAATCTGAAAACTAAAACTTCCTGTAATTCCAAAGCAATGGAAGTTTACTTTTTGGTGCAGTGTAAAGGATGAGCCAAAGGCCCAGGGTTTCCTTTTCCAGTTAAGTGGGTATACTTGACCTGACCAGTTTGTACAAGTCCTGTGAGGCATGATTCACACAAAATACATGGGAATGGAAATCCTGAGTTGGACCTCATATCTTGGTATCTCAATTTTCTTATCTATAAGATATGTATATTAATAATTATTTTTCAGGGATTTAAGGGTTAATTGAAGCAATGTTTATAAAATTTCATGCCTAGCATAGGATAGGTACTTGATAGTGGTTTTTTTTTTTCAGAAAACTAAAAATGGTATTTGTTCCTTAATGTCATGTATAGAGTCAGATCTAAAATCATTTTAGATAATGAATATCGAAATATATTATACCTAACTTGGTTTGAAACAATAGTGTTTAGAGCTATGAAGGCCTGGAGAAAATTGTCACTTTATTAGAAAAGCAAAATAATCTCCAGAACTTTAATTTTCCATTCTTTCTTTTTAAAAGATTGTATTTATTTATTTGAGAGAGAGAGAGAGAGAGAGAGCGAGAGCACACACAAGAGACAGAAACAGAGAGAGACAGAGACAGCATGAGCAGGGGGAGGAGCCGAGGAAGAAGAAGATTCCACTGAGTTGGGAGCCCGGTGCAGGGCTCGATCCAGAAACCTGGGATCATGACCTGAGCTGAAGGCAGACGCTTAGCCAACTGAGCCATCCAGGTGCTCCTAGTTTTCCATTCTTAATTTTAAATTCACTTTCCTTCTTCTGGCGTCCATTCTCTGTATCCCCACTGTCTTGCCTCTCCCCACTCAGATCTGCCAGGGGTTTGAGATGTGGCCCGGAGTCAGCCCAGGCGCAGGGCAAACCAACACCATCACGTGGTGATGGTGGAAAGCCTTAGAAGCAACCACGTTGAAGTTCCACAGGGCTCTGTGGCCAGGCAGCTGGGGCAGAACATACGGGATAGGGTTACCCACTAGCACCAGGTTACCCATATCTCAAATTCCTCTACAATTCTTCCTCCAAGGCCACCACAGACAGTGGTGTAGCCTGTTCACTGGGAAGACGGGATGGGGGATGAATTCAGCCTTTAGGCACCCAGCCACCAAGCTGTCTATGGTGTGGTGTGTACACACCAGGAGAAGGGGTGTCTTTACCTAATTCACACAAAGACATCCCTGGGGTGGCAGAAACTCTGCCTTCTTTTTGGGAATTCCTAAAAATTCACACAATGTGGAAAAATAAAGGTCCTTTTATTCCATTCTAAGGACTAATTATTATTTCAGAATGTGATTCCTACCTTCCCTCCTCTGCTCTGTTGTTGCTAAGGCTTTTCAACTTACTTGGGATGTATTTTCCTCATCTCTTTCCCCACTCCCAACAAAGGCAACCTATAACACTCATCTCAGACCTCCTCATTATGAAATTTTCGTGTCATCTTGTGGCAGACACATCCTAAAAAGACCTCCAAATGAGTCATTCTCTCCTTTGAAGTGTAGGCAGAACTTGTGACTTGCTTCTGGCCAATAAAATACAGTAGAGAGAATGGGATAGTCACTTCTTTGGTTATCTTAAGTTACATAAGACCCTGCTTTAGCAGATGGGAGAGGAGATTCTCCTGCTGGCCTTGAAGGAGTAAACTCTTAGTAAATTTGAATAGAGCAGAAAGCATTTTATTTAGGTAAAAAAAAAATGAGTTTATTCTGGAATAGCAGAGGAATCGCAATTTGGGAAAATCCAGCCACAGTGAGCCCACAGGCAAGTCCAAAGAAACAAAGGGAAGGTCAGCTTTTCTTAGACTTTAAGAGGAAAGTGGGGGAGGGTTGATGTGAACTGAAGTTCACCTAGAAGGATGAGGGTTGACGGCTGTGGTGGTTTTCATTGGCAGCAAGCCGTGGTTTCTGCCTTGTTGCTGGGCAGGGAGAGATCTTCCCTCTTTTCCCTAAACAGGAGAGAAAATTCCTATGCGAAAAATGTTCTCCCTTGTCAAAATCATTCTTATCTTCTTTCTTCCTACAGGTTAAGCAGGCTGCCATGAGCAGTAGGTGTGAGAAAGCTCTCCCTTGAGGGCTTCTGACTCCATTTTGAATAAGGTCTCCCTTATCTGTTTCCCTGCAGCCCCATCTGAGAAGGCTGGGCAGAGGGCTGTGTGGCAAAGACATGTGGGTGGCCCCTAGGAAATGAGAGAGCCCCGGTGTTAAAAGCCTGAGAGCCAGCAAGAAAACAGGGACCTCTGTCCTACAGTCGCAAGGACCTGAATTCTGCCAGCAACCACAGGAACTTGGATGAGCTCCCTGAGCTCCAGATGAGAATGCAGGGGAGCTGACCTCTGGATTTCCATCCCGGAAGACACTGAGTAGAGGACCCGGCTAGGCTGGACGTTGGCCCCTAGAAACTGTGAGGTAATCAATAGTTGTTTTTTTTTTTTTAAGATTTTATTTATTAATTTGATAGAGAGAGATGGCAAGAGAGGGAATACAAGCAGGGGGAGTGGGAGAGGGAGACGCAGGCTTACCGCTGAGCAGGACCCTGGGATCATGACCTGAGCCGAAGGCAGATGCTTAATGACTGAGCAAGGCAGGCACCCCTCAGCAGGTGCTGTTTTAAGCTGCTAAGCTTGTGGTAATTGGTTTCACAGCAATAGAAAACTAATGGCACTGCCCTCCATGGACATTAGTGCATAAACAAGTCCCTGACTGCCCATATGAGGTGTTGTAATATTGCTGTACCTTGATATTACCTTTACTACCATATGTATTGGACTGCATTGTTATTGATTATTCACTTGTCTGTTGATTATGCTTGGCTGGATGACCCCAGGTTATAACAAACATCCAGGCAGAGAATCAAGACATATAAAACAATACGTATTTGTAGAACAACTCCAGAAGTGAAGAGAGCTACTTGGCCAGGTAATATCTCAAAGTTTCAGTCTTTGTCCACCTCAGAATAGCTGGACAGTATTGTCAGGTGTCTTTTATTATTGCCCTTAACCGTAGCCCATGAAAAAGGAATATATGTCATTGTGTCCATTTGTAGGAATGGAGAGAGGAGATAAAGAGGCAAATTTTGAAAAAAAAAAAAAGAGGCAAATTTTGGTAGTTTATAGGATAAGGAAATGTATGGAGGAAAAATACATCTTCACGAGGTTAGGGAACAATTTTTATTGATTTGAAAAATGTTTAGCATTGCCATGCACTTTTCAAAGAAAGGCATATAACTTTTGGCTTTTTATATTAGAAAATACAGAATTGCCATATTTTTCCCTAAGTCAGCCTCTCATTCTTTTGATGCCCTCTGCCCTCTGATCAAAGATATCTGGAAAGACCACATTAGAAGGGTTATAAGATAGGCTACACTATGACTTTTTTGCCCCTCTTCCAGGACTGCATAGTGCTGTACCAAGAGGGCACTTCTGGGCCTATGGTTTCTCCAGGGGGGAGCAAAGAACCCAACATCCAGCTCCCCCATCATTCTCAGGCACTTTCCAAGATGCTCACTTGGACATCACCTCAGAGGAATCACTGGGGAAATCTGACAAGAAGTAACAAGTGTTTGGGAGGATGTGGGGAAAAAGGGAACCCTTTACACTGGTGGTGGGAATGTAAATTGGTGCAGCCACTATGGAAAACAGTGTGGAGGTTCCTCAAAAAATTAAAAATAGAACTGCCATATAATTTAGAAATTCTCCTGGAATACCTATTCCAAAGAAATAAAATCACTACCTTGGGGGTGCCTGGGTGGCTCAGGTCATGATCCCAGAGTCCTGGGATGGTGTCCCATATCAGGCTCCCTGCTCAGTGGGGAGTCTGCTTCTCCCTCTGACCCTCTCCCCTCTCATGCTCTCTCATGCTCTCTAATGTTTGAAGCTTTAACTCCGTGGTTATGATTTACAGCAGTGCTCTTGACAAAGAATGAGGTCCATGCAAACTTAAATATTTAAAAAAAACCAAAATCTTTAGTTTTGTTTTTTGTTTTTTTTTTTTTGTTTGTTTTTTTTTGGTCCCAGTGGAAAAGACCCAGAACCATAGACCCTTAATGCTTCATGAAATCCTCCTTTTCATCTCCTGTTGCCTGCTCAACTCCGCTGGACAGAATAGCACCTTATTTCCTTAGAGCTCATTGTCTTTTCCCCCATCTACCCCACTGTCAAGCTCAGGTCTAGAGACATTTGTCCCTAGTCTATTTGTCCTATACCTCTGAGTTCTTTAGCATGTAAATCGACTGTGTTTCTTTGCTAAGTTTTTGCTTCTCTTAAGGATATTCTTATATTCTAAATCTGTGCAATTCTTCCAATTTCCTAGCATCATGGTGGCTACTGAACGCTTGGGTGTGGCTGATCTAATTTGAAATATATGACAAGTATACACACTGAATTTCAGTGTGAGAAAGGACTAAATTATATTGATTGCATATTGAAATAATATCTTGGATATAAAGGGTTAGATAAAATATGTTAACATTAAAAAAAACCCCCGAGTATCCAGGATTCACCTTCATCTAACATTTCAGAAACCTTGAAGTGAGAAAAACTTTACTTTTACTCTTTAGTATTTTAAATATTCAAACTCTTTTTTCTCTAGTGCATGAGCCCGTCATTTTTCAAGTTTTCATTTTGATCATTATAGCCTCAATAAATGAATCTATTTCATTGCCATCAAAAGAGAAAAAAAAAACTTATTACACCACAGCATCAAAAAAGATTATGAATAATTATTCATATAAGCTAAGCCTGCAAGGCAATTAGAAGAGCAATTCACTTTTATTTTTACTGTATCTGCAAAATTCCTCCTCTGACTGTGCTTCCAAATATGAAAAATGGATATAACCTGATTTTCAAATGGAAAAAGATGAAGAGAATAGCTGCCTACAAAAATCAAATCTATCCAGTCAAGTGCATTATTCTGAGGTATATCTTATTTTATTTTATTCTTTCTCTCCCTATCTGTCCCATCATTTAGGAATAAAATGAAGTCACTGAACCATTTTGATTTGGGGCCATTTGTTGAGCTGATCTGAGGTAAGTCAGGAAGTAGGTGATGCTGGTGCCTAGTCTTTTTTTTTTTTTTTTTTTTTTTTAACTACCTTATTCTGTTCCATTCATCTGTATGGTCCTCAGACCATTGAGGAGGATCCCCCACTGAGGTGAAAGCCTCTTCCTTTGTGGACATAAGAGGTCTCCTCCCTCCCAATCCAAAGCTACCTGTGCCTAGTCTCATTTCCTCATCATTTTATTAGGTAATAGGCTAGCGGTTCAAATAATTGAGGTTGTTCTGATAAGTTAATGGCTTTTTCCTTCTGAAAGATGGCAATTCCTTATTTTAGATGACATTTTAGACTTTGCAAACTACCTCCCTGTGCATCTCATTTGACATTCTCAGTAACCTAGAAAGCAGGTATTTCTTTCCCTACTTTGCTGAGGAAGAAACTTGAGAGGTTAAATGACTCCACCAAGGTTAGGTAAGTAATTATGAGAGAATCAGGGCTTTTGGTTCAAGACTTTTCCCTTATAATGTAACTGGCCAGCACATGGGTAATCTGTTTTTAGCCAAAGAAGAGCCAATGTAATGTCAGGCACGATATTAGGCTGGAGGGGGTTATCTTATTACTATTACTATTTTTTAAAGATTTATTTGGAGAGAGAGAGTGTGCACACATTGATGAGTAGGGAGAGGGGTAGAGGCGAGGGAGAGAGAAAATCCTTAAGCTGACTCTCCAGTGAGCTCGGAGCCTGAACTGGGGCCTGATCCCAGGACCCTGAGATCATGACCTGAGCTGAAATCAAGAGTCAGCCACTCAACTGATTGAGCCATCTGGGTGGAGGGGGTTATATTATTATTAAAAAATCCTCTTGTTACCCCTCAAGTCATATCAGATTGCTAATGTCCTTTTTTGCTTTTACTAGTGATTCCTATTTAGCAGCGTGCATGGCAATGACCTGGGTTGTTAAAGCAAATGTTAGCACCTCATCTCAGACTAAATGAATTCGAATTTCCAGTAAATGGGGAAAAATCGGTAGTTTAAAAAAGCCCACTGGTGATTATTTTGCCCATCCCTGGTTCAAAACCATTATCACAGTCCCTGACCGTAATTTTTCCCTTATCGTGTGGTAAAGGTCTTAGTGCAATTTTGGCCTGATCTCAGTCTAACTCTTGATAGAGCCACCTCCCCCAGCAGGCTTTCCTATGTATGAAAGAAGTGAATGACCATGAGGCAGGCATATTGTGATCAGTTTCGACAGGTAGCAATGAACTAATCCCGCACTGAGGTTGCTTCCCAGCATTCCACTAGTAACAAATCAGGAAATAGGGTTTAATAAATGGATTACTAGAATTATAGAATAGCTAGAATGGAAACCATTTGGAAGTAACATATTCCTAGAGTTTTCAAATACTGTAAGCTATTTTCCAAGACTGAGCATTTGCTAGGGGGTCAGTGTGGTATAGATTCCAATTGGATGAGACTGAGAATTAACATAACACTCATACTTCTATTTTCTCATTTTCTTCTAAATAAAGCATTGCTTTGTTTACCACCTCTCTTCCTTACCACTCCTCTTTAAATGAACAATTACTACCCTTTATCAGAAGATGAAAGGGTATTCCTGTATTAGTTATGCATTACTGTATAAGAAATTATAAATATAATTTATTGGCTTAAAATAATTTCAGTTGTTTGTGATTCTATGAGTCATCCACCTGGGCAGTTTTTTTTTTTTTAAGATCTTATTTATTTATTTGACAGACAGAGATCACAAGTAGGCAGAGAGGCAGGCAGAGAGAGAGGAGGAAGCAGGCTCCCTGCTGAGCAGAGAGCCTGATATGGGGCTGGATCCCAGGACTCTGGGATCATGACCCGAGCCGAGGACAGAGGCTTTAAGCCACTGAGCTACCCAGGCACCCCATCTGGGCAGTTTTTAAGCTCAGCTGGGCTGATGGTCTTTCCTGGGCCAATCACTTGGCTGTGGTCTTCTGGTGGCTTAACTAGAACTCAGTTGTCAAAGATGGGCTCACTCACAGAGGGGTGATTAGCAGTCTTTCACACTAGGGTGCTCTGCTCCACTCCAAATGATCTATCCAGTAGGCTAGTTCAGAATTATCCACACTGTGGTCTTAAGTTTCCAAATGGGGTCAAAGAGAGCAATCCCTACTGTGCAAGTACTTTTAAGTCTTTTTTCTTCTTATGCTTGCTAATATGCCATTGACCAAAGCAAGGCAAATGGCTAAGTCCAGATTCAAAGGATGGAGGAAAAACTTCACTTCTTGATAGGAGGAGAAGCAAGGTCACATAGCAAGTGTGCATGTATATGAGAGGTCATCTTTGCAAAAGACATACCACAGTTGGTAAAAATTGATCTATGGTTACTTAAAACACAGAGAAATTCAGATGACAAATATCCTAAGAATAAAGAATAGCACAGAGGAACAGAGTAGATTATAAAATGAAGTATTTCTTCTAAGCATCTTGCAAATACGAGTTTAAGTAAACATTTTCTTAATATCATTCAAATTTTGCTTTTTTCCCCCCAAAATGATTTTATCCATTGGGAAAGATTATGTTAAACATCATTTAAATATTTAAGCCCTGAGGCATACCAGGTCATGAATTGTATTAACTTGCACAAAATGAAAGTTTGCATAAATGGCCAAACATAATTTCCATCCTGGAATATTTTATCATAATTATGAAATATCATATTAAAGTATGAGTGAATCGCTTGAGCGAACTAGAAACATGTCACCAGTTCAGTGCTCTGACTGCAAAATGAGCAGTATTTACTCTTGAAAGCTTCACTCAAGTAATGAGGCACATTAATTCTGAGCAGGGTTTCAGTTATTGCTCTGAATTTAATCTGATCTTTTAATTCTTCTCTGCCTATAAAAAATTCATAGACTAGAGTTTGATGTATCCCATGTTCCTGGTAAGCACACACCTTGCTTCTAATTTGAGGTATATTTAAGAACAAAACATGCAAAGAAAATTCTTGATCTTGCTATAAAGTACAAAGTACATGACCAAAGAGAGCTCATTAAAGTCAGAAAACACCTTATGTGAAATTTTATGAGAATCTCTGCCTAACTACTCTTGTGATAGTGTACTTACTTTGGAATTAAGCCACTACAAAAAGACTCCTTTCTTCCTCTCTACTTCCCAACCTCTGACATCAGTCACTGCTATCTCTTTGGTTAGTCTTCTTCTTCTTTTTTTAAGGTTTTATTTATTTATTTGAGAGCATGACACAGGAGTACAAGCAAGGAAAGTAGCAGGCAGAGGGAGAGGGAGAAGCAGGCTCCCTGCTGAGCAGAGAGCCCAATGTGGTGGTACTCGATCCCAGAACCCTGGGATCATGACCTGAGCCAAAGGCCGATGTTTAACTGATTCAGTCACCTAGGCAGGCACCCTTCTTTGGTTTGTCTTCCTCTTTCTTGATGCCTCCATACAAACTCATTCGAATTCAGTTTATCCATTAATTTCATCTATGGGCTACCCATGCCTGTCCGTCACCAACCTCTCCCATGGCTTTTTTTTTTTTTAATATAACTTTTACTTCACTGCTAGAAACTTTGTCATCTTTGGATTTTCTTTATTCCTTCAGTGGAAATGTGGCTTCTTTAAATAAGATTATATATAACTATATGAAATATCATGCATATAAGTAGAAATAGCTCTAACTATAACTGTAACTATGTAACTCTACATATATATGTATGTACATATATATGGTTGCCTTCTTTTGTTATTCTCGTACACTCAGAAAGGCTCAGCCTGTTCTCTGCATTTCAAAATCTTTTCATTTCAATTATATCCTGCCATTGCTTTGCTTGGACATTGTGTTCATGCTACTGGTCACATTACTCTCTCATATTTCTTCTTATCTCCCACTCAATACTTAGCAAACTTAATATCCATGTTGAGCACGAGACATCGAATCACAGTTTATTGCTCAATATACTGCCAGCAACCTTACCTTCCACTTCCTAATACTGTTGACTCTTACTATTGTATCCTGGATTTTGCCATTACCCACCTTGCCCCCGGTCACAGACTGCTAACTTGTTTTTAGGTGACAATTACCTGATATTTGCATCTGCTAAGTCCAATTCTTACTATCTTCACGAACAGGTCCTTTCTCTCTTTGCCTAGTTTGCACTTTTACTTTGGTGCAGTAGAAAGAGTAAGACTCAGACAGTCTAAGCCTCAATATTCTCCCACCACATGGTGGCTGAATGACCCTAGGTCACTGCTTTGGGTCTCAACTTACTCTTTTTGGCCATGGAAACAAAATAAAAATCTATTTCACAAGATAAAATGAATTCTCAAAGCACCAGGGTTGAAGTCCTGGTAAGGATTATTGAGCATATAAATCTTATTGGAGTTATTATTTGCTGTTGTAAGAACAAAAGAAGCATTTTAAACAAAGTATTATAAGTATACTTTGTATACTTATGCATCATGCCATCAAGCCTGCCTGGTCATCTTACAATAAGAAAAAATGATGCCATATTTGTGAGCATGGTGAAAAAGTTGTAGATGGTCTGACAAGTGTAGGTCTGACTATGCTTACTACCTAGTCTTTGGTGAGCACCAAGTGAGCTACTATTTGGCAAACATTTGGGCACATGAATTTTTTACTGCTTTGCTTTTCTGTGGTACCATTTCCCAGTGCAACATTTGTTCCATCTGCTTTTTCTTCTAGCTCACGGAATGTTTCTGAAGAAAGTCATTCAATGGTGAAATAATTAATACACTGTAGATTGATGATCTTTAATTTTGGTAGGGTTTTTATCACTACTTCTTTCTTTTCTTGTTCGTTTCATGGATCACCCTCCCTGAGCTGACATCGTTCTCTTCTCAAGCTTCCAGTATCACTCTTCCTCTTCATTCAGGTCAACTGATTTCATGAACTAGATTTAGATATTTTAACTGGACTTAGCAGCTTTCCCCAAAAGTGGTTACTTTCACATCATGAGACCTCTGTTTTTTTTTTTTTTTTTTTATTAATGATGTATCATCACTATCTCTTTCCAGGTAACTCATAGAGATAAATTTGTGTCCTTTATTTTTAAATTCTTTTACATCTGATTACTTTCCAAATCCGATTCTCTCTTATATTTTTCCCATTACATATTTTTATGTGCCTCAGTTCAAGTCCTTACTCAGTTTGTCCTGCACGTTTCTTTCAAAGTGGACTTTTCTCCAGAGCCATGCCTCTTGACAGCCCACTGTACCCTAGGCCCACATATTAAAGGCACTGCTTAGCCTTAATCACCGTGTGGTTTTAAAAAAAAATGTCTGATAAATTGATTATCTGAATTTCTTATCCATCAAAGAAGACATGAGATAATTTGGTCAGAGTAAGAAGAGGTAAAAGGAGTCTTTTCATTTTTTAAGACTTAGCTGAGGCATCATTTCCTCAAGGAGATCTTCCTTGAGGGATAAATGTTCCTTTTCTAAGTTTTTATGTTATTTTTACTTACCTTTATTCTACTGGTTACCATATTATATTAAAATTATCTCTTTAGGTACTTGTTTCTCCTACTGGACCATGAACTTTTCATGGTAAGGGCTGTGTCATTCAATTTTGTACCTACAGTGATGACACAGGCATCTCTGTAAGTATTCAGTACAGATTTTATGATGTGGGTTGCTATAAAATGATGCGTCTGGACCTCAGTCCTTGGGCTTTATCAGTAAAGATAAACTCAGATACACAAGCGAGCGAGGTGAAAAAAATCTTCCTAGTCCCTTCTTGAATTTTTGATATTTCTTTTGTTAAATGATCTTTAATGAGGTATTACCTTATTTAAGTTGCTGTGTAACTTTACACAAATAGGTTACTGAGTTCTTCGGTACCTGATCAAGAACCAACAGTCAATACTTTGCTAAGTTATGATGTCTGTGATTGCTTCCCACTGGTACTATTTTTAAAAGTGTAACTTGGAGATCACATTATGGAGACCCATCTATACTTGTATTGGTGATGTTGTATTAGGTGATGTTGAAAGTGTCGAAGCAAAGGAATGTCTAATTTAGCAGATGCATTCATTGGTTTTGCTTTTATCATTAAATGTGATGGGCCACAATAGCTGCTTCTTTACGGAAGGACTCATACAATGGAAACATTAAGCCCTTGGAACCAACGAGCCCCTTACATCAGTCAATCAAAAGCATAGATTAAAAAAAATGTGATCTGAAGAAGTTTCAATTTAAAGCCTGGAATTTTACCAAGAGTAAGGTTTTCTCCAATCCCTATTCTTTTTGACCCATTCTAGGAAATTGCTTTTTAGAATGTCAAATAAAAGGAGCCTTGCATAATGAGCAGCTTTGGTAAATCCATTTGTACTGGAATTGGTGGTGCTTATTTGTAACTTGGAGCAGAATGAGAACAGAATCAGTCTTTTTAAATGATGTCATATACTCCAGAATTGCTGACATTTATTCTAGTAATTTGAAGTGGGTAATGAAGAAATTGGAAGCTACTCTATTTTCCCTCAACATGCAACTGGGTGAATCTACAGATGTTTTAGTGATCTCATTTTCGGATTTTCACAAATTATGCCTGTGCTGATATCACTGTATGGAGCTTTTTTGGAAATTGTGACATTGACTTCTTCAAAACGGTTAGTTATTTTGCTAAGAAAGAATTCAATTGGAAGAAAATTCCGTCTACTCTACCTGTAGAGGGAGTAACTGTAATGCTTGACAATACATCAGTTTTTGTTGGTTTGTTGAAGAATGATGTCCATTCTTCATTCTCCATTAGTATATATGGCATCAAAGATTCTGAGAATCCCAAAGGAGTCTTTGTTTATGTGCCATGAAAGTCATCCACTTTAGGAGAGCCAGAATCTTAAATCAGCATATTGTCAATTAGTTTGTTAGGACATAGTAGCAAAATAGAAATATGTCTTTAAAAATAACCATGTAATATATAAATCCATACATTTACACTCACATATAATAATAAATGTGCTTTTAATATTATGTTTAAAAATACATAATAAATACACAATAATATGTAATATAAGTCAATTCATATCATATAAATATATGGATATCTTTAAAATATATAATATATATGCCTTTACAGTGTGCATACATTTGCAAATATATATAAATTAATATACATATCCTATAAATATGCATTGCCTTCTAAGAAGAGCAATTTACATTTTGATCAGCAACAGACATGAATGCCTTACTCTAAAACCCTTGCCAACAGTGGGCACCATCATTGTAAAAATATTGTCCACTTCAACAAGTGAGAAAAGTATATTATTATGATCATTTTAATTTTCAACCCTCTGATTATTATTGTGACCAATTTTTAAAATACCTTGAGTATTTACCTTTTGAGGTTGATAGTTCATATACATTGCCTATTTTATTTTTTAGATTCTATTTTATTTTTTTCATTGTTTTCAAGATTCACTGTTTATGCACCACACCCAGTGCTCCATGCAATATGTGCCCTCCTTAGTACCCACCACCAGGCTCACCTAACCCCCACTCCCCTCCCCTCCCCTCCAAAACCATCAGTTTGTTTCTCAGAGTCTACAGTCTCTCATAGTTTGTCTCCCCCTCCAGTTTCCCCCAACTCACTTTTCCTTTCCCTCTCCTAATGTCCTCCATGTTATTCCTTATGTTCCACAAGTAACTGAAACCATGTGATAATTGACTCTCTCTGCTTGACTTATTTCACTCAGCATAATCTCCAGTCCCACCCATGTTGATACAGAAATTGGGTATTCATCCTTTTTGATGGAGGCATAATACTCCATTGTATATATGGACCATATCTTTTTTATCCATTTATCTGTTGAAGGGCATCTTGGTTCTTTCCACAGTTTGGCAATTGTGGCCATAGGTACTATGAACATTGTGGTACAGATGGCCCTTCTTTTCACTACATCAGTATCTTTGGGGTAAATACCCAGTAGTGCAATTGCAGGGTCATAGGGAAGCTCTATTTTTAATTTCTTAAGGAATCTCCACACTGTTTTTCAAAGTGGCTGCACCAACTTACATCCTACCGATAGTGTAAGAGGGTTCCCCTTTCTCCACATCCTCTCAAACTGTCTTGTTTACTGTCTTGTTAATTTTGGCCATTCTAACTGGTGTAAGGTAGTATCTCTTACATTGCCTATTTTAATATGGAAATGTTCATCTTTCGCTTAATGATGTCTCTGTACTTTCTATGTAGTATGGATATTAAGCCTTTCTCAGTCACATGTATTGTGAATTTTTTGTTCATCTCTTGTCTTTTAATTTTATGATGATTTTTTGAATGCTTTTGCTCCTTAGAAATGTGTGTAGGTCATTCAATTCAATAAGCCCATGGAAATGTCCTAATTACACTTTTAATTGAATTGACCCTGAGAGAAGAAATCTTAGAGAATTTGGTTTTGAGATAGACAGATTGGTTGGAGTCCTGTACACATGGTAGTGATTCTTGCCTCTCATCTTCCCCACTCCTTAATTTATAATAGGTCATTCACTCTGATATCCATTGAAAATCATCTGGGGGTTCTAGTACCCATTTACAGATAGTGAATTAGAAGCACAGAGTTCCAGCTTTTTAGAAGTTTAGTGAAATAAGTTAAGCAGAGAGAGTCAATTATCATATGGTTTCACTTACTTGTGGAGCATAAGGAATAACATGGAGGACATTGGGAGAAGGAGAGGAGAAGGGGGTTGGGGGAAATCTGAGGGGGAGATGAACCATGAGAGACTGTGGACTCTGAGAAACTGAGGGTTTTGGAGGGGAGGGAGGTGGGGTTAGGTGAGCCTGGTGGTGGGTACTATGGAGGGCATGTATTGCATGGAGCACTGGGTGTGGTGCATAAACAGTGAATCTTGAAAACACTGAAAAAATAAAATAAAATTTTAAAAATAAAATAAAATAGGCAATGTATATGAACTATCAACCTCAAAAGGTAAATACTCAAGGTATTTTAAAAATTGAAAAAATAAAATAAAGTTTAAATTAAAAAAATTTTTAAAAAGAAAAACAAATGCTAAAAAAAAAGTATAGGTTTTTCTCTGAGTGGAGTTTTGCTGAAGGATATGAGAACCTTATTTCATGACCTATATTCACCTGTGTTAGCAAGCAAATAAATGACAGATTCAGTCCAGTTGTCTACAGAGCATCTTGATATGTTCAGTGAAACCAAGTTATCAAATATTCTGTCTTACTGCATTGGTGAATGCCTCATTTCATGATAATCCATGTATGGAAAAATATAACTTGGAGTCTAGCGCTTATTTTTGAGGATTACCCATGTTGGCTACATGATGAATGGGAAAGAGAGATTTTTCAGGCTCATAAAATAAAGCAAAGAGTGGGATTCCACTACAAGTTTGCTTAAGGAGAGAGAGTAAGGATTCCAGGGGTGGGGGTGTAAATTCTTCCTGGTGAGTGGTGCCTCAGAGGTCTGATGGTATAAATGGTATAAATGCACTCCCTAAGACAGCATCTCATTCTAAGAAAAGAATGGAATAATTGAACACAAAACCTGCCTCCTTCCACTTTTTTTTTTTTTTTTTGGTAAGGTAAGTAGCGTGCTCTTTGGAGCCTGTCTCTTCAAGGAAGCTGCTGCTGCCAGTATTTAAGAGAAGAGGTCAGGTCAGGGGCACGACAAACTAATATGCTTTAAAAAGCGACAGCAAAGGGGGTCTGGACAAGAGTGAGTTGGCAAGGAAAGACACAGTGACAGATGAAAAACTTACCTTTTGTGTCAGAACCAGATTTGATATATAGACCGAGCTGTTGGGATCTTTTGTCCTTGCCCTGGATTGTGGGGTCCTGACCAAAGAACAAAGAATCCTGTTTCCCAAGAGGAGTGGTGATTTTATCTTGATTTTTTACTCAGCAGATCACTATCCTATGTTATCATACTTAAGTTGCTGGAAAAATGAAAAGGCAACTTTCTTGGTTCTTCAGGCTTTTTTTCTTCTTCAAGGCATAGGCATGAGTTCTATATTTCTCTCTAATTACAGGGCATTAAGTTAGAACTAGCAGTTTTCACCTTACAAATGAATCTTATGTAGCATTTTATCACCTAGTTAATATCTCCAGTCAAAGTTTTATTATACTATATCACATTCCAGAGATTTTGTAAATTGAGATTTGGCAAAGTTGCCATTGTAAAATCTACCACATAAATCAAATGGGAAGACCCCAGATGAAACTTACTAAGATAATTTTTTAATAAAGAAACTAGGCTTGAATAAGAATAATTGTAATAAGATGACAGTATATGGACACTAACTGATTTATAAAAACTTTTGGCTTATTAACAGATGCTCTAGGAAGGGAATGTAACTTCACATTTTAAAAAATTATAAGCTATTGAATAAAATAAAGACTGAAGTCTCCTGCACATTTAGAAGAATTTTAAGATGACCAACTAAAATTGGCACTGTGTTGCTAATGTATATGCTAAAGAAATACTTGAATGGGGCCTGGGGATAGGTGGAACATGGAAAAGAAGAAGGTATTCATTTCAGGTAAGTAGAATAAGTGCAAGAAGTAAAAATTTTAGAAACTGACTTGTTAAACATTCATTTGACAGAAAAAGAACTGTACTAATTTTTATTTCCTCAGGGAATAGGGAGAAAACCCAGCTAGCCTAAATGAGTAATAATAATTGTAACAGTAATAATAAAGCCACTAAGTATAAAATTCAGGTTATGGTTTATAGAGATTTATTTTTTAAATGTTAAATCATATTAGCATTGTCACCTGGTAGGAATCTTTAGAGACACTATTTTAGTAAACAGATGAAAATGAATTATATTTAACAGGTCATTTTTGTGTAATTTGTGCTTTTAGAAGCTGATGCTATATTGTCTTATATGTTTGTTTAAGCTTGGTGCCTGTCCAGATTAGTAAGTACTTCATAAACATATACTTTTTAAAAAAAGATTTTATTTATTTATTTGACAGACAGAGCCACAAGTAGGCAGAGAGGCAGGCAGAGAGAGAGAGGGGGAGGGGGAAGCAGGCTCCCCTGCTCAGCAGAGAGCCCCATGTGGGGCTCCATCCCAGGATCCTGAGATCATGACCTGAGCCGAAGGCAGAGGCTTTAACCCACTGAACCACCCAGGTGCCCCTAAACATATACTTTTTTAAGGTAGTTTAAAATTTAGCCACAGTTTTTAATTAGTATTCTTTTCAATCACAAACTTTACAGTGAGCATTTTCTGTATATCTGGCTTTTTGCTAGGTATTTTGTAGATAAATGATAAATACAATACCCTTGTGAATGAGTCAGAGGATTTTTTTTTTACAGCTTTATTGCAGGATGGGTGACCTGAAATAGACTTTAGAGTGTTCTTTAAAGTGTTCAATTTGATAAGTTTATATACATAAAAATATACGTACATACCTGTGAAACTGTCATCTCAATCAAGATAATGAACAGGTTCATCACCTCCAAAAGTTTCCTTGTGCCCTTTTTAAATTCCCTCTTATGCCCTTCTTCCTCCTGGCAGCAGTCCGTGATTCAATTTTTTCCCTCTCTAGACTAGCTTGCATGTTTTAGGATTGTACTCAAATGGGATCATATATTATGAACTATTTTTTCGCCTGACTTCTTCTATTCAGCATGATCAAGTTGTGTATCAGCTGTATGTTCCCTTCTACTGCTGAGTTGTAGTTTTCCAGTATATGGACATACCACAGCTAGTTTATCTATTCACCTGTTGATGGACATGGATTGTTTCCAGGTTTTAGCATAACTAAAGCTGCTGTGAAGATTTTGTACAATCTTTGCATGGGTGCATATTCTCATGTCTTTTAGGTAAATGCCTAGTGGTGGGATAACTGCTCATATGGTAGGAATATGTATAACTTTTAAAGAAATTTCTTAGCTGTTTTCCAAAGTGGTGGTACCATTTATATTCTCACATGCCTGGTATGGTCAGGCTTTTTAATTTTGTTCATTCTTGTTTTTAAATTTTATTTAGGCAAGCCTGAGCTTGAGTGCATTAGTCTGACCTACCGATTAAATAGCATTATTTGGGTCATAAACTACAACATCAGGGAATCACTAGGAGAAGGTGAGATTAACACATTTACCAAATTAAAAAAATATATCACAGAAGAGTAAAAAGTTTGGCAACATAGAAGCTTTATCCTATCAAATGTACTTTTTTAAAAAAAAATAATACTGTCAACAATAAACTCTAATGGAATTTTAAATGATCTATTGCAGTCTGAACTGACTAAAATAAATAAAACTTCCTTATAAACTCATGCTAAACATTTAATTAAACATATCAAACATAAATAACATACTTTTAAATCCAATACCCCAAGCAAAAATGTCAGAAAAGGTCTTCCACTCTTTTTTTCTTTGAAAAATAAACAGGTCTCCAGGAGAACAGAAGATTTTGGCCACTCTAATGGGTGCTGTTACGGGTCAAGTTGTTTCCCCCACAAAGTCCTAAGCCCTGGTACCTCAGAATGTGACCTGGACATACGGTTGCTACAGATGTAATTAGTTAAGATGAGGTCATGATGGGGTCAGATGTCCCCCTAATCCAGTATGACTAATGTCCTTATAAATAGGGAAAATTTTTGCATAGATGAATATACACACAGAGAACACCATGTGAAGATTGAAGTTATGCTTCCACAAGCCAAGAAGCTATAAGAGCTGCCTGGAACAGATCCTTTCTTGGTATTCATGCAACTTTTTTTTTTTTTTTTTAGAAATGCCAAAAGTTTTCTAAGGAAACAGTGGCATTTTACATTCCCATCAGTACTCTCTGAGAATTCCCATTGTTCTCCATTCTCATCTGCACTTGGTATTGTTACTTTCAAGTTTATATTAGCCATTCTACTAGCTTAGGAAGTTTCATCTCATTGTAGTTAAATCTTTATTTTCCTAATGATGAAAAGTGTTGAACCACTTTCATATGCTTATTTGTCATCCTGTGTCTTCTTTGGTGAAACACGTAGCGGGATAATTCTTAGTGTTGAATCTGTTGATAGTTGATCTGTTGATAGACTCCTGGGTTGTTTTCAACTTTTTGCTATTGTGAATTTTGCCGGGTAAACACTGGTATCTATTTGAGTCCCTGCTTTGGATAATTTTCGGTATATACCTAGAAGGGCAATTGTTGGGTCACATGGATAATTCTATGTTTAGTTTTTGGAAGTAATTCTATATTTAACCTTTTGAGATAATTCTGTTTTTAATTTTTTTTTTAAGATTTCTTAGAGAGAGAGAGAGAGAGCGCGAGTGATCCAGGGGAGGGGGAGAGTGAGAATCCCAAGAGACTCCCCACTGAGCACAGAGCTCACTACAGGATTTTGACACGCAAACCAAGATCATGACCCTAGTTGAAACCAAGAGTTGGACACCCAACTGACTGAGCCACACAGGTGCCCCTTAAATTTCTGTTTTTATATTTAAAGCAGGTCTCTTGTAGGCAGAGTGTAGTTGACACTTGCTTGTCTATCAATCTGGCATTCTTTGCTTTATAATTTAGATACTATATTAGTTTTCTAGAGATGCCATAACAATGTAGCACAATCTTTGTGCTATAAAACAATAGAAATGTATTTTTCTCACAGTCTGGAAACTAGAAATCCCAACTAAGATATTATAAGGGCTGTGCTCCCTCTGCTGCCTCTAGGGCAGGGTTCTTTGCCACCTCTAGTTATTGGTACCCCCCTCCCACCCCCCGTGTCCCTTAGCTTGTGGCCACCTAACTCCAATCTCTACCTCTGTCTTGACATGGTATTCTTCTTGTGTGTCTGTGTCTTCATATCATCTCTTCTCATTTTATAGGAATATCAGTCATATTAGGTTAAGAACTCTACTTCAGTATGACCTCATCTTAACTAATTACATTAGCAATGATCATATTTCTGGATAAGATCACAGTCTGAGCTACTGGGAGTTAGAACTTCAATAAGTCTTTTTGAGAGACACAATTCAACCTATAACAGGTGTCTTTGTCTATATAGGTTTAATGCTCATGTTAATATTTTAGAGTTTAAAATCTGACACCCTTCTATTTGTCCTACCTGCTCCCCCCACTTTACTTTTTGCCTTCTTTGGGACTAAGTACTCTTATTTCCCTTTTGGCATATCTTGTATAACCTCTCTTTTAAAAAGCCAATATAGTATATTTTACAATATTCTTCTTTAATTTATCACCAGCTGTCGTTGAGTAATATTGTATTATGTGATGTGTGGTATAAGAACTTTATAGCAATACACTTCTATCTCCCCACTTCTTGGTCTTTGGGATTCTTTTATGTACATTTTATGTGCAATTCATGTCACATATCTCATTGTAGATTATTATTTTTTCTTAAAGCAGACTATTATTATTTAAAGATATGCAAATTTAAGAAATGAATTCAAAATTGACCTACATAGTCTATTTCTGGTGCTAGTCATTTCTTTGTGTAGTTCTAGATTTCCATCTGGTATCCTTTTCTTTCTGTTAAAATGAATTCCTTTGCCTTTTCTTTATTGTGCATTTCTATTGATTTTGAATCCTTTCAGTTTTTTGTATGTTGTCTTATTTTTTAAACACTTTAATTCTGTAATAAATATGGATAGCAGAAACTCACAAAGAACAGTAGAGAGGTTCCTTATACCCTGCACTCAGTTTATCCCAAAGGTAACATCTTGCATAATATAATACAATATTAAAATGAGGAAATTGACATTGATACAATCCATATGCCTGATTAATATTTTTGCTAGTTTTACACCCATGTGAGTATATAATTGTATGCAGTTTCATCACATGTAACCACAGAGATCCCTCATACAATCCCTTTACAGCCACATACATGCCTCCTACCCATCCTGTCCTTAGCCCCTGGGAGCCATTAATCTTTTCTTCATCTCTGTAAATGTTGTTTTGTTTTAATAATATTTTACAAATTCAATACTTTAAAAATCTTCCTCCATTGTCTGCTGGCTTGCGGTTTTTGAGAAGTCTGTCTTTATTTTTTTTAAATTAATTATTTTGACAGACAGAGATCAGAAGCAGGCAGAGAGGCAGGCAGTGAGAGAGGGAGGAAGCAGGCTCCCAGCTGAGCAGAGAGCCCGATTCGAGGCTTGATCCCAGGACTCTGGGATCATGACCTGAGCTGAAGGCAGAGGCTTTAACCCACTGAGCCACCCAGGTGCCCCACTTTGTATCTAATTTTTAATTTGCCCAGAACCAACAAGGAGTATAAGTCCTCGATCCCAGGACCCTGAGATCACAACTCGAGCTGAAGGCAGAGGCTTAACCCACTGAGCCACCCAGGCACCCCTACTTTTTGCTCTCTTATATGTAATGATCTTTCTTTCATCTGGTTGCTTTTAAGATTTTTCTCTACATTATGGTTTTAAGCAATCTGATTATGATGTCACTTGATGTAGTTTTATTTATGCTTTAATTTTTTGGATCTGTGGGTTTAAAATTTTCAGCAAATTAAAAAAATGTTATCAGGGCACCTGGGTGGCACAGTCAGTTGAGCAACTGACTGTTGGTTTTGGCTAAGGTCATGATCTTGGGGTCATGATATCGAGCCCTGTGTTGTTTCCCCCACTCAGTACAGAGACTGTTTAAGTTTCTCTCTCCCTATCCCTCTGCCCCTCCTCCCACATGCTCTTCTCTAAAATAAATAAATGAATCTTAAAAAAATCATCAGTCATTATTTCTTCAAAAATTTTTTTCCTTCCCCCCTCTTTTCTCTTTTATGTATATTATACAACTTGTAGTTGTCCATATCTCTGGAGCTTTATTTTTTAAATTTCAGTCTTTTTTTTTTAAAGACTCCATTTATCTATTTGTCAGAGAGAGAGGGAGAGAGCGAGAGCGAGCACAGGCAGACAGAGTGGCAGGCAAAGGCAGAGGGAGAAGCAGGCTCCCCGCTGAGCAAGGAGCCCGATGTGGGACTCGATCCCAGGATGCCAGGATCATGACCTGAGCTGAAGGCAGCCGCTTAACCAACCTAGCCACCCAGGCATCCCTTAAATTTCAGTTTTTTTTCTCTCTCTGTTTCATCCTGAATTTTTATTGCTATGTCTTCAAGTTTACTGATCTTTTCTTAATATGCTGTTAATCCCATCCACTGTAATTTTAATTTCAAGCATTGTATTTCTCATCTTTATAAGTTTAATATGGGTCATTATTAGATCTTCTATTTCCTTATTTACACGATTGATAATTTCTCTAGTCTTTTTAATGTATGGAATACAGTTATAATGACTGTTTTAAAGTCCTTGCCTGTTAATTTTATTACCTGTGTTATTTGTAGGTATACTGAAATTGAAAAGTCATATTGTCTAGCTTCTTTGCCTGCCTCATAACTTTTATATTGAATGCCAGAATATGCCTTTTATAGAATATGAATTTTACCTTGCTGTGTGCAAATGTTTTTGTGGTCTATAAATCCTCTTGAGCTTTCTGGGACACAATTAAGTTCCTTGGAAACTGATCCTTTTAAAGCTTGCTTTTATTTATTTATTTATTTTTTTTAATGGGATGATGCAGCTTTTATTGTATATCTGATTTTTTTTTCCAGTGTTGGGACAATTGCCTCTGACTACCACACTTGATTCATCTTGTACCATGAAGTTTTCTGCCCGAGCTAGTGAGAACATAGAGCATCCCCAGCCTTGGGTGAGTCCCAAGGTTTCTTCCTTCCACTCCTCTTGGTTTTATTTCTCCTGCCTTGGGCACAATCCAGACTTTATTCAGACATATGGGTTAGTACTTCCTGAAGACTCCATGGGTACCATCTGCATATTTCAGGAGCTCTCTCTCTTTGCAGGTCTCAATCTCTGTGGTCTTCTGCCCTGTGAACCCTAGTTACTTTGGCCTTCTTGGCACTCAGCTCGGACTCCTCAACTCAGGAAGAGTCCTGGAATCCACTTGTGTTCCAGCTTCCTCTGTCGCTGCCTGGAAATCTCTGGGCAGTCAGCTGAAATAATCAGAGGGCTCACATCATTTGTTTCCCTTTTTTCAAAAATGACTGTTCTGAATTCTTGATGTCCAATATTGGAACATCATGTTTTTATATGTATATGTATATATATCTTTTTATTTTTTCCCAGGAGGGAAGAAAAATCTGGTCCTTGTTATTCAATCTTGACAGGAAACAGAAGTCCCAATGAACATTTTTAAATGAATAAATGTTAGTGGATTCACCCTTTGTATGTCTATATGTATATTTATATATACGCTAAGTGAATATCTCTCTATATATATCATGTAACCCTGAGTATTTCTTTCAAAGCTCTTACCCCAATTTAAAATTGTGCATTTATAATTTGTTTGCTCTGTTTTTTTTTTATCTCTCTAGCTATATCATAAACTCAAAGAAGCACAGACTATTTATTAATCACTAATATACATCTGACATGATGTCTAGTTCCTTGTTTTCATGAAAAAACCAATGAATTAAAGATTTTTGAAGAAAGGTTTTTAGGCATAGATAAAATGCTGCTTACCTACAACCCAAACTTTTAGAATTCAAACATGTAGAATTATAATTACTGAGGTGATATAATTTTGAAATAACAGAGAAAAGTATGATTAAGATTATTATTTTATTTCCAGTGAATCAAAGGACAAACAATACTTGTGAAGCTTTATATAGAAAATTATTGTCTAAAAAAGGTATAATGGTAAGTAGTGTAAGAAACTTGTTGATTTTTTCAATTAAATAAATATTTTCTGTTTGTCAGTGAAAATCCTGTGTGTATTTCTTTATTGCCACTAAGACGGCAGGGCTGTGTCTCATCTAAATTCCTTCCTTGTACATGAAATAGCACATTATCTGCATCAAGGTAAATTTAGTATTTCATCAGGTGTAGGCAAACACCATTTACATCTCCTTTGTTATAGTAAGTGATGATTATCACTATTATCACTGCAAACGTCCCCCATCCACCTGTTGTACTACACGTATTTTCTTTAATTTTCAAATTCTTGCTTGGATTTACAGACAAATGGATCAAAGACATTCCTTGAAATTGAATTTGGATAAGAAAAATTCCTCCCCTACAAACTTTCAAACCATATGTGTAACAGAAATAGAAACAAAATTGAGTTTTTGTTTATGATTTCCAATGGAAAATAACAAGAACTCATCATTTTTTAGGCAATTGATTTGAAGTTCAAGATCACCATCAAATTTTTATGATCGGCCTGATTTCACCTGAGTCTTAAAATTTGAAAGGGAGATGGTTTTCAATTGTGTACTATGAAAAGTGAAATAAGCAAAGGTGGATGGTATAGCATGATGAACCTTCCTATACTGTGCCCCAGCTCCAACAATCACCAGCTCACAACCAATCATATTTTATCCCTATCCTCACCAATTGCCAAGACTATTTTGAAACAAATTCTATATGTATAATTTAAAAATCTTTCTCTATCTAAAAGATATGAACGTTTTAAAAATAATCACAACACCATTGTAACACTTACAAGTAAATTTTATTTTTATAATTAATTGTAATTGTGTTCAGATTTCCCTGTCTCATTTTTTAAAAGATTTTATTCATTTATCTGACAGAGAGAGAGAGATCACAAGTAGGCAGAGAGGCAGGCAGAGAGAGAGAAGGGGAAGGAGACTCCTTGCTGAGCAGAGAGCCTGATGTGGGGCTCGATCACAGGACCCTGAGATCATGACCTGAGCCGAAGGCAGAGGCTTTAACCCACTGAGCCACCCAGGTGCCCCTCATGGGTTGTTTTTAACATACAATTTGTTTGAATTGGTTCTAAATGAATCTAATGCATTGCAATTGTTTGATGTATCTCTTAAGTGCCTTTTTAAAAAAATCTTTTAAAAAATATTGTCTTTATTTATTTGTATGAAAGAGAGAGAACAAGCACAAGCGGTGGGGGGGAACGGCAGGCAGAGGGAGAAGCAGGCTCCCCACTGAGCAAGGAGCCCCATGTGGGACTCAGTCCCAGGACCCTGGGATCATGACCTGAGCCAAAGGCAGACACTTAACCAACTGAGCCACCCTGGCTTCCCTCTCTTAGGTGCCTTTTTAATCTATATTTTCATCCATCTCTTTTTTTCCACTTGCAAAGTACGTTGAAGGTAAGAGTTATTTGTTCTGTAGAATTAATACAGTCTGTATCTTCCTGGTCACATTCTTGTGATATTAACTAATACTTCCCTCTGCCCCCTGTTTTTCTGTAAGTTGGTGGCAGGATCTAGAAGCTTTCCGAAATTCAGGCTTGACTTTCCTGGCAAGACTACTTCATAGGTAATGTTGTGTACTTACATAAAGACACACATAATATCTGGTTGTCTTTCTTTTAGTGATGTTGGCAGTCATGGACGATCAGTGCATAAATCATTAATTCATTAGTGTTTATAAAATAGTCGCATTTAAAATCCATCATTTTTTTCATTTATTAGCTATAATACTTCTCTATAGATAAACTTTTCTCATTAAATTTTCATTTATTAGCTATAATACTTCTCTAAAGACAAACTTTTCTCATTAACATTAGACATTTGTTACCCAGATGCCTAATTCATACGGGAAAGACAGAATAAATGCTTCATTCCCTTTGTTTACCAGTTTTCAGATTCATTGTCTGGTTGCCTAGAATCCTCTAATTGTGATCAATGAGTTTTTGAAAATGAGAGATTGTTTTTATAGAATAATTAGGCCATCTGGTCAACTCTGGTCTCTTATAAGAATTCTTAATAATAACAGTAAAGAAATGAAGAAACATAAACTGAGATAAAAGAAGGCTCATGATATACTAAAAGAATGCATTAGAATTGACGCTACAGTGACTTTCTGCCTCCTCTCTTTTTCCCAGTTGACATGTGAAACTAAAGCTATATCTTTATGTTTGAAAAGTTAAAAGGGATTTCAATTTTCCTTAAGATGTCATGATACATAATAAGCAGCTTTATCTTAAAAGTCAATCGTCAGTCTCTTTAGAAAATAGCAGAAATGTTCAGATGGGTAGATGCACCAAGGCTTGTTGGTTATTCTCTTGGCTCTTTGACTAGTTTCTGGTGTTGGCACTTGGGCGAAAGTAAAGCACACTCCCTGTAAGTGGAAGGTGCCAGAAACCATCGTCTATGAAATATTTCTAAAATATGACAGAATGATCTGTGAACAGCAAATTATTCCCACATTCAGTGTTGAATTTGCAGATGTACTTGATGCTTTTTATAATACTCTATGTGATATACTCCCAAGACCTAAAAATCACAGTGATTAGCTTCTGCATTGCCTGGCATCCTCCCTCAATTTCATGCCTTCCCTTCTGCTTATTGACAAGGGATTCAGATTCCTTAAGATAGACAAGTTGTATGTTCCAGTTACTGAGTGAAATAATTAAAACCTAACTTCATATGTCATCACTTTTGAACTGATATCCGAGTATGCATTGCCCAGGACACCAGGCAGCCCTTTACAGGAAATGCTTTTTGCATCTAGATGGGTATCTGTCATTTTGATAATAACAACACCGTTACAGTGATTATCAGTGTAAATTATTTATGTTAGTGATGGGAACATGGGAGAGACATTAACCAACAACTGCTTAAATGCTACATAGCACAGGACTTATGGACACTTTTTGTCTTACTTGGATGACTTTTCTTTCAGCTCAACTGGAGGTTTAGTTCTTGTCTTTGGGAATATATCTATTCCTATCTGTGGAGCACAGACCACAGTGCCCAAGGGGCAATAAAACACCTTTCTCACTGGGAAGCTCAAGGATGACTGGTTCCATTCTCATCCATCGTCATCAGTATAATCATGATCAGAACAAATATGTGTCGGTTGCTTACTGTGGATGAGGCTCTTTACAAAGTGTTTCATATACGCTATGCCGTTTAATATCCCAACCACACTGTGAAGTAAGAAAAGCTCTTTGCCCACCAAATAATTAGCTTCTGACTTCACCATGGACTGTTTGTCTCCTCCAAACCATGAGAGATCACATTATGGCCTCAGTTTCTTGATCTTGAAGATGCAGATGAGAATATATCAACCTTACAGGATTGTTAGGAGTATTAAATGAGTTATTGGATGCAGAGTGCTTGGAACAATGAGTGCTCTAAAATTATGAGCTGTTATGGGACTGCTGACTAAAACAGTAACCTGAATAATGGACATTTACTTTGGCTACAAGAGAACTTGGCATAAAGAGAATATTCTGTACATTATTAAACATGATGGTTTGTGGAAGACATGACACATCATATTCTGTCCTCTTGGCACTGCTGCCATCTGTGGTCCAGGCCCTGCAGCGCCTGGAATTGCAGCAACTAAGGGAATTGAGACTGGTGCTTTTAGGCGAGGGGACAAAAAGATTTCCAATCTCTGCCCCCTAGAATTCAAAGAGCATCTTTATTTGGATCAGTTTAATTTTCTATAATGCTGAAAACAACTCTGTATTAGTCAGTAGAAGGCAGATTATTCTTCAGTAACAAATTAAGCCTGAAATTGCTGGGCTCAGCCCAACAAAGATTTATTCCTGCTGGATTTTTGGCAGTCACCAAGGCAGAGAAAAGCACTTGAACTTTTTACTACTTCAGCCCAGAAGTGATATGTGTCTCTTTTGTTCACATTTAATTCTCCAGAACTAGAACATGTTCTTACCTCGCTATAAAAGGCCAGGAAATGTAGATGAGAAAATGGAATATTCAGCACTCCCTTCTCTATCACACACTCTGGATGGCTCCTGCATGCTTATTGACGATAGGTCTAAGCATTTATTCCAGTGATCCTGCAATTGTTGGTAACAAGGAGGTAAAATCACCTCCGGATGGACTTCATGCTGTACAAAAGGGTGAGGTTCGGGTGTAACACTCACTAATTGGATCACGAGTGGGCATAGGATATAGATAGCAAAGAATAAATGTTGTCACAAGAAATCTGCTTCTCCCTCTCCTTCTGGTCCTCCCACCTCTCATGCTCTCTCCCCCTCAAGTAAATAAAATCTTTAAAAAAAATGAGTGAATGTGATATCCTGAGATCTCATAATGGCAAGTGCCAACCTGATGTTTGTGTACGCATGCGTGAGTGGACTCTGTGTGTGTGTGTGTGTGTGTGTGTGTGTGTGTGTGTCTGTGCATTCACCTAAGCACTTAAAAACAGATCCTGGAGAATTCTTGCAGTAAGTCCTATTGTATTTGTTTTATAGAAAATATACTGAAGTTCAGGAACATGAAGCAACCTGCCAAAATCCACAGCCGGGAAATGTCAAAGCTGGAATTTGAACCCAGGTCTGCCTGACTCTAACATGTGATCTCTTCTTGATCACTACGCTGCATCTCCCACACCTGGCCCTTTTCCGTCTCTTTTTTTCTTTTCTTTCTTTCTTCCTTCCTCCCCCCTTCCCTCTCTTTCTTTCTTTCTTCTTTCTGTAATATCTCTTTTGCTAGAATGTTTTATTTCCTGTCCTTCATGCCCAATGTCTAGTACATTACTTTCTTTACCATAGGAATTCAATAAATCTGGGTTAAAATATTAAAAGAAGAAAAATCCAATCTAGAATTGAGCCTTAAAAGCAAATTGAAGTTCTTATTTTGAGCCCCAGAAAATATCAGAATGTTAAATTGTGTGATGGAGGGGCTCAAATACTGTGTCTTCTCCTTCGAAGAGGCTGAGTCTCATGCAAAACTCTCCTCTGAAAGCTAGCTTATACATGGAACCAATAGGGTCCATCTGTACCATTGCCGCTGTCTGGAGCTGATTTGACGAAGAGAGGGCATTTGATGCAAGGGTAGCTGGTCCACAGCCTGACCAAAAGCCTTTATGTTGTTCTGGTATGAATCTTTGGCCAATGGAAGTTCGATATTTATGAAGAAAGACAGTTGGTAATTTGGTAACAGTTTTATAGTGTGGCTTGATGTCTGAGAAGAAGACAGCAAAAAAACCAGATGAGAGGTCCAATAGGAACTGTGGAGGAGTGGAAGCCAGCTAGAGAGAATGGGCAGAAGCACACAGTAGCAGTGACAGACTGCTTTTTATAAACAAGGCTTAACGGCTTTTTTTTTTAAACAATTATCTTCCCTATGGCTTTGAAAACAGATTGGTTTTGAAGTTTAGCATCTTACCTTCATACTTATTTCTTTTAAGTATATGTAGGGAGGGTAGGGATATGGGTCGTGTGAATGAAGGTACCAGATTTATGTCCAGTTTATTGCTGAATGGAAATAAAAAGTTCTTCTACAAAAAGCAAAAGTAACTCTTCTGTTTACTTTAGAAGTTCAACTGAGTTTTCTGTTTTTGTATTTTTAAAGTCAGCTCTACATGGGGGCTTTAATTCACAACCCTGAGATCAAGAGTCACATTCCCCATCCACTGAGCCATCCAGGAGCCCTTCTGTGTGAGCTATCAATATGTTTTGCTTCTGGTGCCTTTGTTTTCTAATGCATCTGTGGACAAAGAAAATCCTTAGCTATCTTTTATTTCATTTTCATTTTCCCAGTTGTATCCCTTTTCACCAATTCTACACCTCTCTTTATCTTTTCTTATAATGTACAAAGAATCACTTTCTACTATTCTAGGATCTTCCCCGCAAATGAAAAGAGGACATAAAAATACCAGGGAGTGAATCTTTTTACTTGAATTGATATGAAATGGAATGAGACTTTAGCTTATCTTATAGACATTAAGCAACATATTGGCTTAGAGCTGAAGGACAAAGAAAAACTCTTTTTCTTTTTCCTTAACCCTGGTGTGCAGAGCAACCCTTGAATGGAATTGCTTTATTCACATTTTATAGAACTCTACTGTAATACTGGGACAGTGGCCAAGGAACTGAAGGTTCTCAGAAACACAAAGAGATTCACTTACCCTTGCTGGGCAGTCTGTGAAGCTCTTTAGAAAAAGTGACCTTCAGCTGGGTGTTGCTGAGTTTACATTTTTCTAGTAAATACTTGATCACTATACTCAAAATTCTTTTATTAAATTTAGATTTTTAGTAAATCTCACAGAACTGGGAGCAGTATTTCAACTACTTATTTATGTACTTATGCCAAAAGAACACTCAAAAATGTCTTTGAAGATTGCTCTTAAGCATTTATCCAAGGTTATAAACAACTTGGGAAATACTTTTGGTGGCCCCTTTGATGTGAGAATCAATAGAATAAATGCAGATACTTTAGTTGAAATGACCTATGGATACATCCCTTGTCCCTTTAAATTTCCATTTTGTGCATACTACAAATATTTCTCAGACTTCTGCTTAATATCACATACTGTGAACATAGAAATTGGCTAAGATTTCTATGACAATAACAAGTATATCTTTTAAGTTCCTCCTGAACTCAGAAATGTCAAAATGTGAAAATATTAAAACATTTGAGTACCCACCACATTGTCTGTGAGGGAGAACAATTCCCAACACTGTTGCAACTCTTGCATATACAACTCTTATGACATCTCCCTCCTTCCCACCCTACAGATTATTATTCCTCTAATTTTGCCAAGTACATATGCTAAATGGTCTTGTTTTTGAACTATTCTGTAAATAGAACTGTAACACATGTGTTCTTATGTGACTGGCTTTTAATACTCAGCAGTGAGATTCATCCATTCCAATGTAGCTGCCATTATTGTATAGTATCCTATTTTCCAGGTGATGGACAATTGGGGCTATTTCCAATGTTTTGCTCTTACAAACTCTTTTGCCAAAAACATTTTTGTAGGATATTGGGGAAGGTATGTGCTATGGTAAGTGCTGTGAATTGTGTAAACCTGGCGATTCGCAGACCTGTACCCCTGGGGCTAATACATTATATGTTTATAAAAAATAAAAAAAAATTAAAAAAAAATTTTTTGTAACTGTCTTCTAAGGTAAATGTATGAGAGTTTCTCCAGGGTATAGAACAAAAAGTGGAATTGCTAAGTCTAGATGGTGGTCTTAATCTGACTGTCAAAAAATATTAACCATTTGCCTCCTCTCTTCCCTAAATATCCAGAGGGGACATGAATCCTGTTCTTGTTTTATTAGTAGACTGTATTTAATTTTATGTTCAGGGACCTGCAGAGAATAGGAGAGGGTGATGGTGTTGTTTCTCAGCCCACAAAATGACTTTCAGCCATAACCTGGGGGAACCAGAGGCAGGTAATTTTTAAGGCAGATAGAGTATTCCTTTGACTCCATTGATATGGATGTGAGGTTGGGCTCTACTAGAAAACTGGGGCATCAGGCATTAGCACAGTTGATGTCATAGAATCCACTGTGAGGTCTCTTTTATGCTATGGAATATGTAAACTTAAAAGGATAGCATTTCAGGTGTGCCTGGGTGGTTCAACCAGTTAGTTAAGTGTCCAACTTTTGATCTCTTTTCAGGTCTTGATTTCAGGGTTGTGAGTTCAAGCCCCATGTTGGGCTCCATGTGCTGGGTACGGAGCCTACTTAAAAAAAAAAAAAAAAAAAAAAAGAGAATAGGAGCAAGATGGCGGAGAAGTAGCAGCTGAGACGACATCAGGCAGCAGGAGATCAGCTAGATAGCTTATCAAACCACTGCGAACACCTACAAATCCAACAGGAGATCGAAGAGAGGAAGAACAGCAATTCTGGAAACAGGAAATCGACCACTTTCTGAAAGGTAGGACTGGCGGAGAAGTGAATCGAAAGCGA